>KI645085.1:25558-37821 GCA_000505645.1 Steinernema monticolum
TGTTGTTTCCATAATTTTCATATCGTGAGTTCTTTCTTACTTGAGAGATGATTCTTCTGAGTGATTTAAGAATGTTTATGTAAGGAATTAATTGCAGATTTGTTCAGTTTTATTGTTTACGTATTTTCCGTATTTTGATCCTTCATTACTGTATGGAAATAGTCGATTGTTTGCAAATCAAGTAAAACGCTAAACACAATAATGGAGCTCCCCTTATGAAAAAACTCAACAAACAACCAGATATTTCACGTTGCACCCTCTAGTCGGAATCGGAATAAAGACGTAACAACAATGTCCTCTATCGCAGTGATTCATTGACAGCTTACAACGAAAAAAACGTGAAAACACTCGAAGATTCTGTTTTTTATGGAGTGAAAGATCGAACACGATAAGAGCAACAATAATTTATCTACATTTATGAAAAGACCTTAACCGTAAGTATGTAATTTTGAGGAAAATAGGAGTTAAGTTTAGAATTTCGAAGTTAGAAAACGGAAGGGATACATGTCTTTACCTCAAGTACCACATATTACATGCTTGTCGCACTATGCACTTTGAAGATGACAATTTTGGTTCCTTTGAGTTTATTGTTTGCATAACTTCTGCATTTTGAGTCCTTTTAATCTTTTCTTCTCCTTAGTCCAAATACATCGTTGATTAGAAATTGTTGATTTTTTGCAAATCGAGTAAAAGACTAAACGCTATATAAAAAACGGTAATCGAGGTCAACTTATGAAAAACCCGACAAACAACTAGAGATTTCACGTTGCACAACTCTTTTCAGTCGGTTTAGAGCCGTAACGACAATGTCCTCTATTGCGGTGATTCATTTAAAGCGAAAACAACATGAAAGCACTAAAAAATCAGCCGAGTGAAAATCGAAGATAGACGGTTTTTTGTGGTTGAGCAAATGCAGTAAAAGATCGAACACGATAAGAGCAACAAAAATTGATCTCTACATTTATGAAAAGACCTCAACTGTTAGTTCTTTCGAGGAAAAAAGGATTTAAGTCTAGAATTTCGAAGTTCGAAGAAGTACCTTCATATCGCAAATTAATATGCACTTTGAAGACGACAATTTCGGTTCCTTTGAGTTTATTGTTTGCATAACTCCTGCATTTGAGTCCTTTGAATCTGATCTGCAAATTCAGCTAAACAAAAACATAAATAAATAGCAAAAATCGAGCTGAGTTTATGACATATTTTCCCATTTTAGCACTTTCTTCAGTCCAAATCTATCCTTTATTGTAGTGAGTCATTTAAAGCGGGAAAACCGTGAAATGAACAGTAGGAAGTCCATATCAAAGACAGACTGATAGTTGTGGTTGAGCACGAGGTTCCTTGTTTGGCGCGTGATGATAAGGACAACGTTATCATCGCTCGCTGTTTGACCCTATATGACTATGACATGAAATCAAAGCCCATTCATGGACAATTAATGGGGTGATCAGATAGAGTAGACTTTGGATGATAAGATCTGAACAAAAGGACGTTCAGGGGTTCATAATAAAAACCCATTTGATTGAAAATATTGACTTTTCACATGTTTAATCACACCTCTATTTGGTCGATTTTTGCACGTATCGATTAGTATTTGTTTACGGTATTTGATAAGAACTATTCGCACAATTGATTGATCGTTTCGAGAACTCGATGTGTTGATTCAGTTGACTATTTATAAAACGCCGAACGAATGCTTGTGATGGTAATATCGTTTACTTAATCTAGCAAATTTATAATAAGTTATGATTTATAACAATTAATAATAGTCTAATTCACAATGAGAACATTCACAAATGATAGGAAGACCTCCGAAAGAAAACACGTATCGTATGCATGTGGGTAATTGGTGAGAGATTGACGCATTTGCGCCAAACTCGCAGTGAAAGCTCTTGAAAATAATAGTTCATTCTTCGTTGATACACAAAATGAACTTGAAACAACACTTGGGAGCGAGAGGGAATAAGGTAGGGAGGGATAGGGTAAAATCTACAGGATTGTCTGTGTACGACGTAGGAAGATACTGATAATCATGCTTATATATTCGCTATCAGAGATCATGTAAGTGATTCGAACACGTATATGTACTCTATTTTGTCTGAGGGATTGACTCTTTCGGTCCACGCTGCATTTCAACATTCACGTAGTGGTGGTACGGGCGTTTTTAATGAGTCGGGACTTCGTGCTGCGAGCTTTCCGGTTAGAGGGTTGGCACTGGAGGGGGTTGAAAGGGACATCCCGCTGAAGAACGAGTTCGGATAGGCAGGAGAAAGAATTGAAGCCATGGCCATAGCGGAGGGACTTGGCGGAAACTGGAAGAGGTTTAGCGGATTCTGCGATTGCGATAGACCGCAGCCGTTACCGCCAACGTTGGCACCGTTGTTGCCTTTGCTTAGGTTACAGACTGTAAGGAGAAAAGTTAGAAGAGAAAAGAAAAAGTAACTCTTTACCGAGAGGACTGGCAGCGGCTGCAAAGGCTGCGTAGGAGTTGAGCAGAGGGCTCGGCACGCCGTTCATCAACTGTGTTAACGGACTGTGGCTCATCATCAGGTTAAAGAGGAGAGGTGAAGGAGCTATGAAAGGAGAAGACTGCGAAAACCCGAGCACATTGTTGCTTGCAGAAGAAACCGCACTGTTCAAAAGGGACTGTGTGAAATTTGAAGTGGCGGTCAGGTTGAGGGGATGAGGACGCGCTTTCCGCGAGAGTCCCGACCCATTGGATGCCTTCGATGAGCTGCTATTCCTCGAGGGCGTAGGAGTAGAGGTGCTTGTTGGAGGCGGCATCTGCATCTTGGTCATTTTGGCTGGAGCACCGTAGTCGTCTTCTGGTTCAATTTTCCTTTTCCTGCTCGATGACTCACTTCCGTCGGAATCTCCAACTGCGGAGGAGTTGGAGGACGTCCGTGGTATCGTCTAAATTGTTGATAATTATAGAATCGTCATCGCAATGGATCGTCAACGTACAGTTCCATTATTGTATGACTGACTGGTTGATGGTGAAGCGGATAACAAATTATTACTGGAATTCTGTGGGGCACTGAAGGGGTCAGAGAGACTTGACGCACACGCACTACTGACACCGCTACTTGACGCAACGCTGTTTGGACTGCAGACGCTAAAAATAACAAATGACCTTAATGACTGAAGACAGTCGAGAACCGGAGTTTACCTGTTGCCTGAAGGCGACGGTGTTGACGTCGAGTTGATCAGCGGATGCTGATCAGAATCGGGAGCGAATGATGGTGGCGTTGTTGTTTGGAAAGGGTTCGAATTCGCTCGACTGGGGCCAATCGAAAACGACGATTCGCTGGCTAACAGTTCAGGACTACCGACGAAACGATAGACGAATTTCTGTCCCTGTACTTTTTTGATAATGTTCTTGTCGTAATAGTACCGTAACGCGCGGGAAAGTTTATCGTAGTTCATGTGCGGCTTACCCTTACGGGCTCCCCATAACGAGGCGACCGCTTCAGCGTCAATTAACTGCAATAGAGAGGCTATGTTTCACGAAACCGGAGATGACCGTATACTCACCTTGAATTCGCCTTCATTATTCGTCCATTGGATTTGCTGATTATGTTCTTGACCTTGCAATAGTTCCAGCAGAAATTGCCACAGAGTGATATTCGAATCCATCGACGGATTGTGTGGTTTGTAGAAGCCGGTAAACTGCTGATGATGCCAAATTGGTGGATGGTGGTTGACAAACGCCGGTGCTGCTTGACGGTTGAACTGCGCCGCGTTGGTTAGGTAAGAGTTGTAAACAGCCGAGGGCAAAACGTCGTCGCAATCTGTAAAACACAAATTACGAAATAAAGCAATAAAAAACGAAGAAACGAAGTTTTCAATTTAAAGTTCAAAAATCACGGAATTTCCAAAATTTGCGTCGCTCAGCTGTTTTCTCGCGAAGAAGCAGAGGAGCTCAAAAAGATAGAAACGAGGCCACGCGCGCGCGGGCATTTACTTTCATATAATGGGGTAACAGCGCACGAACTGATAAGAGAGTGCCGCCGCCGGTACAAACAATCGAACGCGATGATTACGCCCATCAAAAGACGATGCACAGTCATAAGCGGAAGCCGGTTATTCTTCCCTTTTTCTCGGGTTGCCTTCTTCGTTCGTTCTCTCTTCATCGTCCGCTCTTGTATTCCAACGCCATAACCATCACACATGAACAGAATTTAGCCACCTCAAGTCGGTCTCCGTCAACATGTTGTAAATTTACACTAATTAGCGACTGCATTAGGCTATAACGCGATCATGCCGCCCTCTCCCTCGCCACCGCTATTTCGCGAAATTTAAAATTCCGCAACACACCCTCAAGTTACAAAGGGCGAGCGAGAGGAGAGAGGAGGGAACACGGTAAGAACATATGTATTGGTGACAATAATGCGCGACAAAGAGCGGAACGCCGACAGCAACCGAAGGTATGTTGTTATCTTTTTCGGATGGTCACTCTTGCGCAAACCGTACGCCGTGCACTTCGCGCAAGCCCTGATTTTTTGAGTAAACGAACACGTTTACGTCACATTAATTGTCGGGTTGAAGCTACAATTGTAGACAATCCTCTCCTTCACAAGAACGCAACGATCAACACCGACCGATCAACACAGCACCGTGAGCCGTGAGGGTTGTAATTGTAATGAAAATAGACGAAAATACGGCAATAGCAGAAGCAGAAAAAGTACAAGTACCTCGATGTTTTGAGGGCAAGGAAGAATTAACCGGCTAATAAAAAAAGATATTTTTCTTCTTTTTCTTCTTCTTCTTCTTCTTCGCTGACACCGCCGATGATAGCGAAATATTAAGCCGAACGAACACGGCGCGTTGTCATCGCCTAGATCAGCAAAGGATGTTTGCATTTCCTTTCGTACACGCAAAACAGTTCAACGAGGCGATTTCCGGTCAGTCGAAGCGACAACGTCGTTTATCGGCGCAACACCCCGCGCTCTCACGACGGTGCAGCCGTCCGGTAAAAGTCATCGCCTGCGCTTACGTGTATTACGTATAAAGTGTTTAAAAGTAAACAACGTGGAAAACCAAACGGTTTCTTCAATTCGCGCGAGTGGGGGTGGCCGACGAAGGGCCACCCCTTTCCGACGGCGATTGGCGGCGGGGCGATCTCACGATTGCGAAGCTCTCTCGCCCCTCCGAACTCCGGCTGCAAGCTAGTGATTAGCCGGAACATATGGGCAAACAGCGGAAGCTGCGCTACTGACCAGTGGCGAGCGGGTAGTGGTGGTGAGCAGCAGCAGCAACAAGATTGTTTCCGCAGGGTAGTAGACGGGGGCAAGAGACACGATCAGCCGGGGGAAGGCAAGACGGAGAAGAAGGAGAAGAAGAAGAATTAGAAGACCAACAGGAAATCGTTTCCTTCTTCTGTTTAGCGCGGGGTCGCCGCGAGACGTAAATCGTGTTCAGCGCGGGGCAAAACTGCTGATAAAAGAGCTCAGTTTAATCACTGCTGCCCTCATGACATGACATTAAAAGGTAAAGAGAGAGCGAAATCGGAAGAACGGCTGTGGTAAAGGAGGAGGCGAAAAAAATATCTGCTGATAAAAATATCGAAAGCGACTTAAGAAGGAGCAAAACGCGATGAGGTGGACAGTGCACCGAACGATAAGCAATCGAAACAGCAGCAGCGGTTCTTCATATCATATCCGGCAGCAGTGGAGCGCAACAATTGACGGATGTTTGTCTCCTCTCGCGAAATCAAAAGTAGGTGGTGCACTTAAAGGTGACAAGAACGGCGGGATGCAAGTCGACCGCAGTGCCCGATCGGTAGGTGTCAAAACGGAGTGTTTTTGATTAAGCGGCAGCGGTGACTTTGATGCGCTAAAAGCTGATAAGGCTCCGCGAAGTGTGAATCACTTGTCCTTTGCTTCTGTGTAATCACAATAACACGACGACCGTAGTAAACATGTAAAACATCGCTCATTCGAACACGTTCGAAAGGGTCTCTAGCCCGAGGGAGAGGATTTAATGAAGTCTCAGAACGCGTTGTCGACGACAACGATCGAGGAACTAACGGAGAAGAGCGAAATCGAGGCAGATTAAACGCACTTTCTGATCGCCAATCGGATATGAGCGTTCTGCGCACAAAGTCGTAATCGCTATCGCAAAGCGCTATTGCTACTCTAACTACTTACTAGCAAACGAATGTGGCGAAATGTGATATGATTTGCGGATTTTCACGATTCAGTTAGTACATAAAAACCGTCACATTTCATCGTTTAGATTGATGTACAGAGAGACAGAGAGGTTAACGTTATCGGCATTTTAAAAGACTGCTTCGGAATGTGTCTAAGTCTAAATAAAGACGATCGACCCCGAGAGGAAGAATATTTATGGAAAAAGAATGCGCCGCTTCATAAGTGTTCTTGATAAGCAGCCAATAAATAGGAGAAGAAGAAGACAGACAGAGTGGGGCAGGAAGAAAGAAGAAAGCGAATCACGCGTCCAAAGACTGTATGCACGCTGACATTTCGCTACATCTAACAAGCCTATATGTCGAGACTAACGCGTAAATGTCACCTCGCATGAAACTCTAGACGGAAAGACGACCTTCTCCCGAGGAGGAAGGAACGGCGCTTTGAAGATTTCTTTTTCAGATATCAACAAACTGCCAACAAAGTCAACGTCTCTAAAAAAGATCATTTTTTTCACGGGTACTGTAAGTAGTTGGCCGATAAAAAAAAGGAGGTAACGATGTCGCAACGCAACAAGATAAGAAATCATCGCTGTGTTCTTCTACGTTGAGCTGCATTTGTTACACAATTGACGTCAGTCAGCTCGACAAAATATTCAGATCATTTTTCGTGGGATCAGCCACACATTCTGACCGACGGAGACTAACAGCCTAGTCAACTAGTCAAGCAGGACACAACAAGATCACCCTCATCGCGCTGTAATGCACACATCGACGCGAGCTTCTGCTTATAAGGGATGTTCCGCCCCCGGAAGTTACAATAACTGATCCACTCTCGCTCGCCGGCTATGCTCCAACTTTCTTTCTCGGAATTTCGGTTAACGGGAGGGAGGTAGGTAGTAAAGCCCTATTACTAATCGACTTCCACTAGTCATTCCAGCACGCGTGGAATGAAGAAATGAAAAGACCTATAAACCCCAATCGAATAAAATCGATTTCCACTCTCTGACCACCACTTTAGAGAACTTCGATGCGCGAACGGTTATCTTCTATCAAAACAGAATAGTTAAAGTGTCACCAGCTACGACTCGAACAGGGCACAAATCAAAAATAGTATAGTTAAGGATAAGGGTAAGGGTAAGGGTAAGGGTAAGGGTAAGGGGGTGAGTGTTCAATTTTTTCGCAAAAAATAAATTGTTTTCAAAGGGGGGAAAACAAACTATTTTCCGGTGATGAGGGTGTGTGAGCTGATTAACGACTGATAAGAACGCAAATTGATCGATACAACAATGTGTGCTCGACGAGGAGGAGGAAGCCGAAAGAAAGGAAAGAAAATGGGCCGCTAGCGAGGTGAGAGGGATAAGATAAAGACGATTCGGCAAACGAACACGAGGACAGTTAGTCGGGTGGATGATGGCCATTAAGCTAGGCTATAACAAAAAGTTCAAGCTTCTTCAAAGTAAGGGTGATTTCAACTCGAGAGTGGAGAGCAAAACAAATCAGAAAAGAAAAGAAAGATCACATGCTCGTTAGCGTAAGAATACGGATTCAGAAAGATTACAGCAAAGAGTAAGTAGCTCAGAAGACAGTATGATGAAAGGACGACGCACCGTTTGTCTCCAAAAGATGGAAGAAGGCAACGGAAAGAAACGAGAAGGACGCTGGTTGAGCGTTGTTGAAGGAGAGACCGCTAGAACGTCTTCATCATCGCGCACCGTTTTTCTCTTTCCATTATTTTTGGAATTTCCGGTTTCAAGGCCAGTTCTGCGCGAGTGATGGTCGGTGGCGCGCGCGCGTGAAGAAAGAGTCAGATTAAACTTATTTTTCTTACTCTTCCCCAACAACGGTCGTGGTCTCTGGCTGTCAGTGTTGTCAGAACACGCGCATTGTGGTCGGAAGGGTGACGACGGTGGAAAAGGAGAGGAAAATACTCTGCTCTCCAGCTCAACTCTTAATTCCGACTTGACTTTCGTCGAGACTGTACGGCGCGAAGACGCAAGACGCAAGGATTCCGAGAAAGGTCAGGGCGCTTCAGATACGGCTGGCCGGCCTCCTCGTACTGCACGTTTTACAATGCTTTTGTTTACCGCACACAGAAACACTTCAAATGATGGATTAAGTCGCGTGCCGATCTCCTACTCTGTCGGTTTCTCTCTTCTGACGACACCCTACGCGAAGAAAGACATCTGAGACCTTGACAATTATGCAAATTACGCGTAAAAAGAAAGCCGATCACTTACAGGACGGAACGAAGGAGCCGACAACGGTGAGTGTATCTTACGGTCACACAAACAAAGACGACACATGACAACCGATGAACCGGTGAATCCACGTAAGAAAAACACCTTGCAACAAAAAAAACGGTGCACAAAAAAGCGCAATTATAAAGTTATTAAATGTACCCTTAGCGCGGGAGAGGCGGAATTGCAGGCGATAAACGAACGTCGAAGACAATGGAACAATCACCTAAGGGTCTCGCAGGCTGTTGCTGCTTCGGCTGCTGATGCTGCTGCGTGTTGAGGACTGTCGCCACGCATCATCTGGCGTGCTGCAGTGTCGCTCCCTCTTTGCCAGCAGCCGCCAAGTGGCCTCGAGGCGGCTCTCCGAAGAGGATCTAGAGGGATACGATCGACATCGACGTCGACGTTGTCGTTGTCGCCCCGACGGCTGTCACACAATTCGACAAGAGTCGTGGTGGGAAAGGAAGGAAAGGAAACAGGAGTTCCAGCAGGCAACCCGATCGTCTTCTCTCTCTTCCGTACATCACCAACCAACCAGTCAGCCAACTATAATTGCATGTAGAAGACGGTTGTGAGAATATCATAGACGCCCGTGGCGCCGGGAAACTGCCATTTACAACCGTTTCCCTCATCGCAATTATGACTTAAACTTTTCTGCGAGGGAGAGGGGAGGGGATTCGGGCTTTTGATAAGTGACTGTTGGTTTAGTGTGTGGTCAGAACATAGATTTTTTCTTCCGGTTAAAGGGCAACACTTTGGGAGGAAGACATCACTTATCAGATTTTTACAACGTAAAAACAACAAAAGTAGCAACTTTCTGGTTTTCAAAGACATTAAACTAAGGTATGGAAGATTCTATCCAAAGCTACCGTAATCTTGGCAATATAGATGTATATTGTTCAGTAAGTAGCTGATAAAATGGAAAATAAATACTGAGAAGCCCTATTTAGAATCGAAATTACGGTAAAGAGGTTTAAGGTCTAGATTTCCGGTTTGAAAGGTTGTAAACAGCAGGTAATGATGCATTCATCGTTACGTAGGTTAGGTAAACAGGCGGAGACTTCTGTTAAATCTAAGTTTGCATTCAAAAGCTTCTTGAACGCCTTCAAATGTTTCCTTTAGAAGTTCTGAGGCTTAGCTTGATTTTAAGGTCAAAGTTAAGGTTAAGGTAAAAAAGTGCGAAATGACCTACTTCTTCTTAAAGGTGTGATTCGGTCTAAGCCTTCCATCCTTCTAAACAAGTCTTAAATACAACAAAACGTCTCTTACAGTTCTTCCGGTTCAAGAGCAATAAGTGTCAATCGCGCGCAAAACGGAACACTTATTGTACAAGTGGCGATTCCCGGACGATTTCCGCGCCAAAACCTCACTAAAGACACCCTTGACACAACGACTCTCGCGCACTTCAGCAGTGATGTGAAACCATTAACATACAACAGAGCATAATCACACTTCCCTTCCCATTATCTCATTAACAAGGCATTAGTAGAGAAGAAAAACGGTAGCGCACTTGACCATACCACCCGCCACGGTGAGGACACCACTCAAGAAAGGAGTGAATCGCTCGTGGTCGATCGTTTCCTTCATGGGCAAGCGAGCGGGGGAAACGAGTGAATGAGTACCTACCACCTATGCATGCACTTGAGGGAAACCATCTCAGGCGATTAACAGTTACAAAATACGTGTGCGCAGACCCTCGTTGCTGCTGCGAACTTACGACGCCTGCCACCGAGATAATAGTGCGCATAATGGGTGTTCGTTCGTCTTATTTCCTCGCCATTTAATTCGCGACAAACGGGCGCAGAGAACTGTCAAGGACAACCAATCAACCCGTTCGGATCGACGGAGGAGGTGAGTGAACATCAACAAGAGCAAGAGGAGAGAGCAGTAACCAGCCGGTATTAATGAGATCGAATCCGTTATTCCCTTTCCAGACCAACACCCCTCTTAAAGCCTCTTTGTCTCGAGTAGTGGCACGCTTCGCTGTCAGGCAGTTGTTAAACTTATGGCACAACGACGCAGAGATCCCCATCTGACCGTTTTACAATCAATGAAACAATAGCAGACTGTAAACTGGCCCTTGGGTCAAAAGTTGGAGTTTCGAGTCGTAAAAGTCAAGTAGCGACGAGTAGAACGCCGGACTTTGGGTTCGGGGAGGTTACAAAAGCGCTACGGAAGACGAAGAAGAAGATAAGAGTTGTTCGATCATCACGAAGAAGAAGAGGAGGAACATCGGCTTGTGTCTGTTCAAAAAACGACCGCCGATCATATCGCTATGATGAATGAAGCGTTAACTTTGCGGCTAAATGTAGCATACGGCGGCCACAACAAACACGACTACTATGATGAATTGAGGACAGCAGTCGTCTCTGTGACAAGCAGAAACTGACCAACACGTCCGTTTGCGAGCAAAAAATTGAGTGGATCAGTTTTTTGCAACATTACAGTACACCTACACACGGAGAGACACTTACATTAGTATCCTTAATCAAAATGCCGCTGATTGACCTACCGTAATCTGGGGCTCTAAGGTTTGATAAGCGCAGCTTTAAATTCATAAAACAGACCGATTATGGAGTTAATAACAGCTAAAGTATTCTATCCCAAAAATGTTAAATAGATGTACTCAAATTTATCAAAAATTAGCAGAATTTTAGGTATTTTCAAGTCTCTTACAATGATATTACCAATCTAAGGTTAACCCTGTTGCGACTGAATCGACAATAGCTTGAATCATGAAACTGAAGGTCGCTACATCCGCTTTGGTCAAACAAAAACTAAGTAAAGTGACCTTTCACTTCACCGCCGGGTTACGGTAATTGAAACTAGCTTAAAAGCTTAAAATTGCTGATGGTTTAAAGAATACAGAAAGCAGACAGACATCACCAGACCTGAGACCCTGAGAGTAATACAATGAGTGACCACAAGTAATACAATGAATGACCACATTAGAGCATTAGCGCCTTACAGTATGCATTAAGAGGACCATTTCGCCGAAAGCCTACAGTAATCTGCGTTATCTCACTTATTACAAGCTTAAATTGTGGCATCGGCACCCTTTGCGCGACAATTGAGAAGTGCGCTAAAAGCCATTAGCGAGGACAAAGGGATTTTCACGCCACCGCTGACCGGCAGACAGGCGCAACAGATCAGCCTCGGTGCGACGTCGACCAGACTGATGATCAGAATGGCTAATCGCCAACCGTTTACTAGTCCGCGATGGCCCTATTAGCTGTGAAACGCCCTTACGCCACCATCAATGATGTGATGTAAATACAATAAGCGACACCACATGTGTCCATAAACAGTGGACCGAGACTAACTGTCGAATGGCCATTTGAGAGGGAGCCGACGCTGACGGCGCACACTTCCTGCTTTGCTGATCAAACACACGCACAGTTCGAATTTGTTCACCTGACGCCGTTGCCGGCTTTGCTGGTCAACGGTGACTGTGTGGTCATTTGTCCACACCGACGTCAAATTTAATTATACATGCAGTATGTACTATAGGAAGGAAACTGACTTACCGAGTTCCTTCTTGATCTGCATCGATTCCATCATTTTCGCAAAAAGGCAATCTGGACCGACGATCTGAAAATAAAAAATTTTGTTTATCACAACTTTACATTTGAAAGTTTAAAGACGCGCTGTAGGTCAGTCGGAAAATGAACTTCGGGTTGTTCTGTTACAAATTTGGTAAATTGAACCTCCAAATCACAAGTAACTTAAGAACTTCTCGATAGGTCAGTTCATTTTTGTCAATAAATGGTCAGAACGGGTTAATTCAGGACTTTCATCGGTCTCCCTTTGTAGATTAGCTTGAATAAGCTTAAATAGTTGCTTCAATAAAGTCAAAAAAATAACAAAAAATCCAC
>KI645089.1:8425-21215 GCA_000505645.1 Steinernema monticolum
GTTGCATTCGACGAAGATTTTCTCTCTCAAAACGTTCACGGTTAGCGGAGCCTTCGGTTCGGTTATAATCCCTCATCTCCTCCGCTGCAGCCTCCATCTTCTCCAACGCGTTAGTCACGGATTCGTCGGATCTAATGACTTTAGTCAGTCTGAAGGCAATCTGCTTAGTGCGAGTGATGAGTAGCATCAACGGAAAGGCGTTCTTGGAATAGTGCATGAGAGTTCGAGCCATAAAGTTCATTCCTTCCTCATTCAGATTATCGAAAAGAATCTTCTTGTTTTCCTTCTGAGTGATGTCCCATCCGAAAGTGATAAAGTTGGTACTCAGGTATTCGGTCACAATCGGGTTACAAATTATCTAAAAACGTTATTACATTAATTAGAAATATTAGTTTATCACAAATTTTACAAGCCGGAAGCCCACATTATGCGTGTTCCACGACTTAAATATACCGTATCGCGTTACATTTAGAAAAGCAGTTCTTCCGAGTCATTTTCAGAGCAAATCGTAGATGAAGAACAGAGCTCAACACTATGAATTCACAGAAAACTTTACACTTTCTCCCTTAAATTGCGTACACCACTTATCGTCACAATTCTGATCGGAATTAAAATCGTTGTTTTGAGACAAACAAAAGGACAATGCTCTTGAAAACATAAAAAAGTCATAATTTCAAATCCAGCGGCAAGAAGCACTCAAATTCCACTATTAAACGCGCTGCTAACCGCGCAGAGCGAGTTACGCATCCCACAAAATCAATATGAACACAAGTACATAAATGAGAAGCGACTTACCTGTGTGGGAAAGCTGTCTCTATAGGTAGATCGGTCGTCATGGATGTAAATAGCCAACGCACAACGTTCATCAAAAGTCGGATTAGAGAGTGACTGGTACTTGGCATCGCGCAGTGGACCGGGATAGAACAGTGGATGCACCGCACCGTAGCGCGACTCAAAGACCATCGCAAAGTTCTGAGTTTTCTCTGAGTATGACTCATCGCCGACGAACATCAGTGGCAGTCGGTCGTTCTCGATCGCCTCATCATCGTCCCTCTCCTCGGGTTCTTCTTCGTTCATCATGATGTAGTCGTCCAACTCTTCGATTTGTTCCATGGCATCTACGTAGTCGTCGTCGTCGTCGTCGTCGTCGGATGGCGGCTGATAGTCGTGATCGTCTTCGTCGTCGTCGCCGTTGAGCACAATCACTGAGTCATCCTGATTCACAGCGACGATGTCGTCGGCGTCGTCATCTTCCAAAATCACAACCGAGTCGTTGTGCTCCTCTTCGGGTTCTTCGTTGCGGCGCTGTCGGCGAGAAGCCATCGTTGTCGTCCCGTCCGTCGTACTGCTTGGAATGGAGATCGGCGGCGATTGATATGGCACAAGAAGAGTCGACAGCGATGCGACACCACGATGGGAGATCTGAAAAGAGAAATCTGTCAAAATTCGCACAACAAAAGAAAGAAAAACAGAGATTACATTCGTATTAAAATTACAAAAGCGACGCCGCTCGCATCCATGCAGGACCAACGGTATCGGCATTCGTTTTGAACGAACGACGACGAAGAACAAGTGCAGGCAATGGCGCGTTGATGGTTGGTCAGCAGGTAAGGACACTCTAAGTGCGTTGTACTTTAGTGCCTGTCTACGTACGTGTCTGGTCTGGATAAATAGTCCTTATGTCTATTTTGTTGTTCTATTGTCTGCTCGGCTTAATTATGTTGATGTTTTGAAAAACCAAACCAGACAAACGAGATAAACTACGGTAGTAAGTGTCCTTGACATTGAGATGAGATGTCTACATATCATGATGTCTCACTCGAACTATGTATGTACTAAAGACAAAAAGTGCGTTTCGAGAAGCTTCCGAGAATTCGTCGCTCTCGGTGGGACAATGCGTAAAGTAACAACCAAAATTCTATCCCAGCTGAATCGAACGCAAGGGCCAAACAAAATATACATAAACAATTCAAAAATACTACAATAGCTGATACCACCAGATAATACGACGGAACAACAATTCCTCACGCGATGCTCGGGATAAGGTGGCCCCTCGCGCGGTCTAGCCGCAGTCCTTCGTTGCAGGACAGGACTCCTTGTTGAAATGATCTCGCCTTTTTCCTTTTCTTTTATTAAATTCTGGGTTAATGAAACAGACATCAAACACAGACAACAACCAAACAGACTGTCTGAACAAACATCAGACAAAAACAATTAAAAAAACAACCGGAAAAGAAAGACTAAAAACATTTATAGCAAATTTACAAGAAATACAGTAGATACAACGTTGGACAGTATAATAAAATGTTCGTAAGGCCGCAGACGGACGGTTACAGAAAGAAGGGGGCTAAATGCACTATAAGCGGAGAGATCACGACGAGGGAGGTTGTGAAGGGGAATAGGAAGGATTCTGAGGGGAGTTCACGGAAGGCGAAGGTCTTCGCGGAGGCAGAGATATGGGCGGGAAAGCTCCCTGATGCGGATGGTTGGACTGTCGGTACTCGGGATTCTGTTGAGGCGTCAACGTAGGTGGTGGTCGATTCGAGTGGGTGACGATATGTTGGATCTGACTTCCATTTCGATATTGGGTCCCTTGGGGGAGAAGTCGTGTTGTGACTGGTCCTTGACCTCCCTGACGGTTAGGTGGACCCACTACAACACGTTGAAAAGTCGCTGTGCCTTGTCTTCTAAACAAAACATTGCAATTAGTTAAAAAACTGAAACTTCTTAGCTTACGGGACAGATCTTAAATGCGACATTTGCGATACTCCGGCAACAGACGGACGTTGAACCATTACTACCTATAATCAACGGTTCATTACTGCATACCATATGTATCTCTTACCGATGGTCCCTTTGGTAGAGGTCTCTTTAAACGCGGTCCGGACTGTTGTGATCCCATCAAGCGTATCGGAGCACCTTGTTGCGATAGTACAATGCGAGTTTGTTCTTGAACGTATGGCATGCGGGTGGTCCGCACCATTTTCGGTCTTATTGGTTGTTCGCTTTGAAGACGAGGCATCTGGGCCATGTTTCGAGAGAAAATAGGTTGACCTGACGAAGATCCTTGTGACGTGTCCTGAGTAACAATATTGGCATTCGTTATCAAATGCCGAGTTCCTTGGGCTGTCGTAGCGTAGATCTGACCTCCAGTCGATATCTGAAAATGCCAAAAGTCAGACTCATAAAAGTAATGGAGCATACCGTATTCATTCGAGAAGTCCCAGACGGCATTCTCTTCTGCACATATTGAGCCTGATGCGGAATCGTACGGAATACTGGAGTTCCTGACTGCCCATGACTTTGTTGAGTCATTTGGTTGTGATTGCTTGTTGAGGAAGCGGGAATGTAATGTACTCTTTGGCCAGAAGGGATGTTACTGTGGTCGCTCGTTGATACCACTACAGTAAACGGACCCGTAGAGGACGAGGCAGAAGGACCTTGGCTCTGCTGACCAATTACCATGTGTGGCTGTTGATGATGAACAGCAATTCGTCTTCCACCCACCGGTACAGTTGAGATTCCGCCGACATTCGACTTGGCAGTCACGTATCGAGGAGGAGGTTGCTGCTGATGCTGGCCTGCTGGCAATGTCTGTTGAGCGGGAATTTGATTGATGTGGACCTTCTGCGGTGTAGCCTGCACGGGAGCCACTGGAGACGCCACGTGCTGTTGCAGAGCGGAAGATTGCTGCATTGGACGCTGCTGCAGTTGAGGTTCAACTTTTTGATGCACAACGGTCAAAGGCACAGGACTTTGGCGTTCTTGGACGACTTCGTGGGCTTCTTGCTTCATTACTACTTGCTGTACGTTTGTTTGTCGTTGAGTTTGAGATTGAGGTGGTTGTTGAGAAACCTGCTGCTGGGAAGAAGTGGAAGAAGTAGACGTAGTTGGAGGTGAAGATGTGGTAGGTTTAGTTGTTTCCGTTTCCGCTGCTGGAGGTTCTTCGACCTTCGGTTTGCGAATGTATGGTTGCGGAGGTTGGCCCTTCTTTGATGTGCGTATCAAATTGTCCTTTGTTGTAACGGTAGCGAAAGCCTGGGATTTTTTTCCGTTCACAAAATTCAATTGATCTCTTGCCCATTCTTTCGCAACTTCCTAAAACAATAATAATAATTAATAAGTTTGATTTCGATGCCATCTTTTTAAGATTACTAAAAAAACAAAAATAAAACTGACATGCTTATCTACAACCATTCTTCCAGCAGCCGCAGCACCAACAAAACCTCCATTTGCTGCAGCTTTTCGCTTCTCTTCTTCAGTGTACGCAATCAACGCTTCGGTCTTGTTTCCTATCAGGTCCAAAACGACGTGTCGTTGGGAATAGACGTAAGGTAGCACGCTTAGATCGATGTTTATAGTCTTCAGATACTGCGTGTTCATATTTCCGAGTTGCGCTCCGTTGTAAGACATTTGATCACGGCTCAAATTGTCATCCTTTCGTCGAAAAACTTTCCTTGCATGATTCACTTCGGTATGGTCGACAAATACAAAGTCATCCATTGCTTCCTTCGAGAGAATGACTGGGGCGTCGTAGTCAAATTGCTGTTGTATTGTAGTTCGACCCATTCGTACATGAGCTAAACAAAAACATCAAAAGTCATTTTGTTGGGATTAGTGAGAATCACGCTTTATTACATAGGGAAACTGGGGAAAATCGAACGAAAGCGCCATTTTGCATGTATGGTCCACGTAGGCTTTTGTATAGATTTGAAAAAAGTGGAATAAAACTGCTGCTTTCAACTCACGACAAGTAAATGCATAACAAGAATGGCCAAAGTGACGGATTAAGCACTGACAGCTAACGACTTTCCATTCATCATAAAGAGTTGACCCTAGCGAATTCAATGCGCACAAAAAAAACGATTTAAATATGACTTCAGCCTCATTCCACAAAAATTCAGGCAAATCTCCTTGCAAACAAATCACATGTACCTCATTTCGCGTCGTGAGCCCTTTAATCACTGCGATTTTCGATTTGATTTCAAAAATTCCGATTTTGTAAAATTATTATACCACATACCCGAATCTTGTGCCGACAACTGAACGCGTCTCTGTTTTTTCGTAAAAGGATCCATGGCACAAGCTCTTCCTTGTTCCTTAGGCCACACAGCCGTCTGGAAACGTATGCAACATTGCCGAGGAGACCGATAATGACCAGTTTCAAAGCTCACACGGTCAGAGACAAACTTCCACTCAATATCGTAGTAAAACCGAGGATCATACGGCACACCACTACCGTACAACTTAACTGCCCTCGAGAGGCATAAATCTTCGACAGCAGTCCACCTCTTTCCGACGAAATCTTCGGGCTCCCGACCAGGAGGAGGAGGGGGAATTGCCTTCGGAATCGGAGGAGCAGGTTGCATGGCTAGCGCGTCCAGCTGCGCCGAATACGAGGGCATCTGATATTGACTGACATTTTGCGAACTGACGCTGCTTCTGGTGGAAGTTCTAAACAACATAAAATACTATTTTTCTGAATAATATTATTGTACCTTTGCCGATGACGCACTCTTGATCTTCCCGTTGGTGGTGGAACATACTCTAGTCCCATTTCCGCGGCATCTTGAGCAGCCTTAACAGCTCGTGCTTCGTCTATCTCCTGAGTCAGCCTTCTCATCATGTCGTCCGTGGCTTCAGCAGTGGGAGAAACAAGTCCAGACGTTTCAGGCGGAGGTTGTTCCCTTTCTGGAGAAGGTGCTGGCGATAACGACAATCCCATCTTCATAAACTCGTCGACATCTTCCATGAAGCTCATGTTTTGGTCGCCGTTCAAATCGAAGTCGAAGAGTGAGTTAAGCGCGTTTGGATCGTTATCAATCGCGTTCTGCAGAGTTTCATCGATAGATTCTGGATCTCCATACATAAAATCGTCGTCCATAATATCATTAGCGGGAACGTTGTTTTCGGGGCCATTATTTTTGCTTTCTGGAGGAATGGCAATTTCGGAAAATCCAGTGGTTGCCGGTATAGCCAGAGTTGCGGAAACATGTCTACTAAGGGAACCGGCTACACGATTCGTGGGGTGAGGAAGTTCGTGAATCGTTGAAGGAAGTTGAGCTTCCGTCATTACGTGGTCCTCGTACCAGCCCATGCCTATGTCGTTCGCCTTAATCCAATCGTCTCCGGTCATGTTATAATCCTCAGAAATAGGAGGAGAAGGCGGCATCCAAATCTTAACATTAACATGGCTAAACTTTTAGAGTACAAAGAATACAGTAACTCACCGGCATGTGTTGCATGTAGTCGTCAACAGCGACCATCTAAAATAAGACCTCATCAGTGTTTGCCTCTGAATCCCCAACAAAAAAATATCAAAAAATTTAATCGCAAAACCCTCAGCTCAGCTCATCCCGCTTCTTTGAACCTAAACTAACCTAAATCTACAAGTTTCATGATTCAACCACACACACACGAGTGCTTCTTTGCGTTATCGGGTGACACATTCATCAAAAAGTCCAAAACGCAAACCATAATGGCGCGTGTGGTCGAATCATTAAACCTCAGTTTTGCGATTTGGGAAACAGCGATTTGCGAATTTTCAAATGTGTTCATCCAACCCGCGTAACAAGAAGACTGAATCCCGTGTGTACGCAGTCAAATCACGCCTCGCACGAGTCGTTTATAGAATTTCCACGTAGAACATCAACAGAAACAATAACAGATATACACAATTGGATGAGCAAGTAACGAGAAAACAATTCAGAAAAACAAAGATCATACAATGGGGCTTAAGCAGCTGTACCACAACTGAATAAGAGAGATTAAATGAGATGAAGAGATCTTAAGGCACCGGAAAATTGACTTATACCCTTGACTAATAATAATAACATCCTAATCTCGAGGTTTTCGGTTTCGGAACGAGATTCTAGGTCGCTCGTAATCGCCAAGAGAGGGTTTCCCAGCGGGCTGGGGACTAAATGCACTTGGAGCTACACTGGCTGCGCGTGGAACTCTGGCGGGAGTGCTGAGCAATTTGACAGGTTTCGTCGCCTCCTTAGGAACACGAGGAGACTTAAATACATGCACGCTAGGAGAAGGTGCTGGAGAAGCTATAGGAGAGACAATTTTAGGAGCAGGCGGAGGAGAAACGATTTTCGGATCAGAAGGAGGAGAGAAGGCAGGTTGAGGTGTACCTCGGACAGGACGACGACTAACTGGAATAGGTGCTAGTGAAGATGCCCGTTTATCGGAAGCAGCTTTAAGTTCCTGAACCCGGGTTGATTGCCTCATTGGGGTGATTACTGGCCGAGCCGCCCGTTTTGCGGAAGCCTTAGCACTCTTACTAGAAGACGGTACCTCTGTGAAGTTGCCGAACAGTTCAGACGTGTCGTCAGAAGCCAGAATCCCATCAGCGTCAAGATCTGCATTGCCGTTCATTTTCGCCATGGCTTGCTCTTCAGCGGCCACCGCATCCTCATGGGCTTTTGTCCACTGATCTTGTTTAGCTTTAATACGAGCCTAAAACGCCTAATTAAGTTAAAATACACTTCCTAACACCTACCTCAGCCTCTTTAACTTCCTCTTCAAAATCGGGCTTGTATTCTTCCTCCAATAACTTGACCGCATAGCGTTCGATCGGTCTTAACTGGTTCATGACACCAGCCAACTTTTCATCGACAATTTCTTCAACATTGTTATTGGCTTTTCCTTCATCAAAATCAGCCAGTTCAACCTTCGCTTCTGCTTTGCATTTCTGAGCGGCTACCACGTCTTGTTGATCTTCGAATTGAGCCATAACCTTCTCCATATCGTTTGCATTAAGATTTTCATTGCAAGCAGCGACTTCGACATCCTCGTTTTCAAAAAGGTCACGTAAGTTGGTGCTCTGTTTGAAGAATTTCGGAGTAAATCCGGCGTCGTCAATTGCCAACTCTCCCAGACGTCGCTTCTGCATAGCCTTCTTCAAGATGTTTTCTTCAATTGTTCGATCACTGATTAGTCGGTAAATGTTAACATTTCTCGTCTGGCCAATCTAAAAAAGTCATTATTATATTTGAGTTTAATTGAAAAGCGACCGCCGCAGCCGCTCAACGGTAACTATTTATAAACTGTAAAACAAAACCTACTCTGTGACAACGATCTTGAGCTTGTGCATCCATCGTAGGATTCCAATCTGAATCATAGAAGACTACGGTGTCGGCACCAGTTAAGTTGATTCCCACACCACCTGAACGCGTAGATAGGATAAAACAAAAGATACGAGGGTCAGTGTTGAATCGTTCCATCATAGCCTAATAGAATAGGTCAAAAAAGACAAATGAGAGTATTCATACCTGGCGCTGTTCAATGTTGGTCGACCCATCAAGACGAAAATATTGATAGCCATGATACGAAAGGAATGCTTGAAGTACATCGAGCATACGTGACATCTGAGTGAAGATCAAAACGCGATGTTTTCCCGTATACAACTGGCGGAGAAGATCAGCCAACACTTGTAATTTTCCACAATCATATTCGATCAGTCGCAACTCGGGGAACTCAATCTTCTGTGATAACATCACACTATGCACAGACTTGTCGGCAATACTTTTGATTATGTTCTTCGAGGAGACTTCAATCATATGTTCTTCATGCACCTTGTAGGCGACTCGACCGCTGGTAGAGATGGATAATTGTGGCTGGTCGGACAAAACAGAGAAGACAAACAAGGTAAATCTCTCAACGGCCTCTCTTAGTTGCTCTTCAACTTGACTGAACTTCCATTGACTTTGCTCGTACATCTCCCTCAAAAGATTGCATCGATTCCACGGCTTTTCTTCCCTTCCTCCTCTTTCTGTGGATTCCTTCATCAACTCATTGAATAATGCGGAGATCAATTCAGCCGAAAATAGTGCCCTTCCGCGATGTCTTCTCTTGTTCACAAAATTCATCGTATCAATAACGGTCCTAGTATTCTCATCTTTACGGGCCAGATATTCAGGTAGGTAAAGATCGAAATCTTCCTCCGAATACATATGCCCTGCTGGACGTCGAATCGGGTCTTTCTTCAGTTGCGGCAAATCAAAGTCAGATTCTAACAATCTTCTCTTGCATCCATTGAACGAATGCGCTCCATCAACACCATTTTCAGGTAACGAAGGCGAGGCGGTATTTAAGGGAACTAACGTTCTTTTCTCATCTTTGGTGACTATTTTGAAGACCTTATTCTCGGTGGAATTCGAAATTCTCGATTCTGTTTTGATTCCATTCTGTTTTGATCTGGTTGATGCATTTCGCTCAGACTTCAGCCGCATGGGAATCGTACTATCATTATTATCGCTAGTTGCAACGTAAAAGATCTCATTGTCGATGTCTTTCAGCTGATCGCTGGTAACGTCAAATAACGGCTGGTCTTTGATATTGGCAAATAGTGACTTGTTTCGTGGGACCGGGACGTCCTGAAATGCAAACAAGGTAAGCATCTCTCAGAGTCAGATTAACACCCTGTGCTTTTGCAGAGAAACCAGAAGCACAAAGTGCCCTTTCTGGGGCAGAAAATATAATTTATAAACAAACTTACAAAAGGCGATACAAAGTGAAATCCGGCAACTTTGGGAGGTTGCGGCTGACACCTCATCTCTTCACCATCATAACGCATTTCAACTACATCATCTTGATCTTGTCTACATCGCGAGCAGAACCGCTCAACCATCGATATAAGAGGTTTCTTATCGGCATCGCACAAGTCCATGACCAGGGCTGGATAGAGTGTCCTCACAGGATGAACAACTAGCGGACTAACAACTGGACGTGGTTCAAAGAGATTAGGATGGTTGCAACATTTTCTCAGCTGCATAACGATATTCAGAACTGAAGACATGCTTCCTGATTTCAGACCGTCTTTTGTGCTAAATTAAGAGTCAATTTTAGAAAGCTGCCAAAAACATGTTACACTTACGTTCTTCTTGACATAAAGTCATCGTAGAGAAAACGCTGGCGCTTCGATAAAGGGCATTTAACGACATGTTCTGTTTTCGATGGTAACTGGCGTTCGACTTCGCTTTTCAAACGGCGGAGAATAAAAGGTCGCAAAACCTTGTGAAGCCTCTGGATGAGCCCCTGATTATAGTCCGTTGTGCCCTCCATCATTTGGTTTAATGGATTGCTGAACCAGTCTTGGAAGTCAGTATGAGAAGCAAATATCGCTGGCATTAAGAAATGCATCAATGACCAAAGCTCCATCAGTGAATTCTGTAGAGGTGTACCGGTTAGCAACAAGCGACGATGAGCTCTGACGTTCAAAAGGGTTTGCCAGCGCTGACTTTTAAAATTTTTTATGTTCTGCGCCTCGTCGAGAATGAAATACTGCCAAGCCTTTTTCTTGAACATCCGAATATCCTGCGTCACGAGTTTGTAGGAAGTTACGCAAACGTGAAATGCGTTAGGCTTCGACCAACCCTAAAGAACTGCATATAAAATTTAAACATCAAATGAGAAACGGACCTTTCTTTTTTCAGCTCGCTCTTTTCCACTACCAAAATATGTTAGCACTTTAAAAGCGGGACACCACTTCTTCAGTTCCATTTCCCAATTCAATATCACAGATGTTGGAACAACGATCAGATGAGGACCCCAAACAGATCGTTCACAAGCCATGTGGGCAAGAAGAGAGATGGTTTGAATTGTTTTTCCAAGACCCATCTCATCGGCAAGGATTCCATTGAGTTGTTGATCATAAAGAGTAACCAACCAATCGAGACCGACTACCTGATATTCTCGAAGGCTCCCTCTGATCAATGCTGGCGTCTCAGTTCGTACTACAGCAGTGTCCAGAGTGTAGCCGGTAGGCTGGAATTTGAGAGCCTTTTCAGCAATGTTATCCAATTCCTGTTGTCTTTCTTCACTATTCTCCGAAACAAGTTTATCGTAATTTACAGCGACACGACTTGTAGAAGAAGTAGATGCGGCGGTTTCAGTGGTCTCTGCTGTGTCCCTTGAGTTTTCTTCAGTTGAAGGTTGCATTGATTGTGCTTGTGATTCTTCCGTAGCATCAGAACCACTCGGAGATAGAGAGCGATTCTGCATGCGACGTCGTTTGGCGGACGGTTCACCTCTGCGGGCATGCGTCGGTTCACGAGCTGGAGGAAGCGGTTGGTTCGCATACTGTGATCTGAGATAGTCCAGATACTCTGGAGGCAGCTAAACAATCGAAGTTAATATATATGTCAAAGGGCTCAAAACATACAGAGCCCATAACATCGTCAAGTTCCAATTCTTCGTTTTGCGCCAAAGCTTGAATTTCATCTTCATGATTTTGTTCACCAGCATGCTGTTCCTCTTTATCAATAGTTTCTTCATCATCCGATTCAGCGTCCTCATCGATCTTGAAGTCATTATCTCCTTTGTCGTCATCAGTCCGATTTGAACAAACGGATGGAGTCACACTACTGGCTGCTAACCCTTCTTGAACCAAGGAACTCAGTATATCGGCTTGGCCGACTATGAAATCTAGATGCTTATCCATGGCTTTCCGCTTCTTAGCATCAATAATTTCTTGGGCTCGATGGTCGACAAGCTTTTCCACGTTGATCCAGAAATCTCGCACCATTTTCGCGACTGCAGCGCAATTCTTCTTAGCCTCTTTGATGGATCTTTGCTCTCTTCTTTCCGCCTCGGTTTCTTTTTCTCGGAATTGTTTGGCGATAGCAAAAGCACACTGAAGCAGCAATTAGGTACTGTTGCAAAGTAGATTCAATACCTTTTTGGCGCTATTTCTTTTATACGCTCTTTCACCTTTAAAGTCGGACGCCATCCAAACGACTTCTTCGAGAACGTAGTCCCAATGCGTCTTGTTGCGTATGGGATCTACACACATCGGTAAGCGCGTTTGTGTCCATAATCCCAGCCTCCGAAGCTCGTTGATCCTATTGATTATGCCAGTTTCATGGCGCGCACGCTGCTCGACACGACTGCACTCGTTGCCGGAACGGGGAGTGTTATTTGAGATACTACTACTTGTCGAAGGCTCATCGATTTCGATCGAGATAGGTTCCTCGATTTCGATTTTAATCGGCGCCAATTTTGAGGTTGAGGGCTTTATGTGTTCGTACTCTTCGCCTAGGTATCTGAAAGAAAATTACAATCAACAAAAATGGAAATTCACTTACCGATTTTCTATTTTCTCACGTACTTCAGGAAGAAAGTCAGTCTTCACCTTTTTGTCGTACTTGACCGATCCTTTTCTTGGAGGCGTCGAAGTCAAAAGCGGCCTTCCTATCTCCAGCATATGCAGGATAGCTGCCTGAATATAGGCACGCTGACAATCGTGCCATTCAGACGAATTGTTTTCATCGTCCATTTGCTGGCGTTTCCCCGTATTCTGTAAAACAGCAAAAAATGACATATATAAACAAAACGGAATTATCCACTATAAATCACGCGACGATCGCAGAGATGATTCAACAAGACTGACACGTCACATCACAGTATCAAATCACTGAAGAATAGAATACAAAAATGGCCAGAGTAATTGTCATGAATGCAGGAATCAGCGAGTATACAGTGAACAAAAACAAACTAATAAATATCGGTTTTTTTTTCGCGCCGGTCAGTAATAACAGCTGATGTTGGTTATCAAAAATTCATAGGATATTGTAACGCTTAAGCAGTGTCCTTCGACCTTAATTACAGCTGAGACTTGCAAGAAAAAAAGAGGTCAATGGTCTCTAAAATTCAACTGTTAATATAACTTACAGCGAGAAATACAGTGAACAAATCCATCAAATGAAACGAACTATCTTAAATCACCGGTTACATGAACTTTGCGCGCATTTTTTTAGCGCGCCGAACATAGCGCGCGGAATTT
>KI645091.1:11918-23212 GCA_000505645.1 Steinernema monticolum
ACAGCCGAATTTTGTAATTGAATGGTTTTTAAACCAACCGTTTTTTTACATTACAGTTCAAAAAAACGGTTGGTTTCAAAACCATTCAAATTCATCAAGGCATGGCGCTGCGCCACGCCTAAGCCAATAACTACTCAAGTTGTCCAGAACACGATGCATACCAGCCAACTGTTGTGTCTGCTCATGAGATGTCTGTTAGTTTCATAAGATGTCTGTAAGTAAAGGAAGTTACGTCTCTGGGATCAAACAATTACACAAGAACGTCGGCAAATTTATTCAAAGCGAACATTCACATGCAAAAAAGCAAAGACCAAATCAGACTAACATCGGAAGCAATGCGGAATGAGACCTTACAGGACGCAAATTGAAAGTAAGGGCCAACGCATAGAGTAACAGGCGAGCGAGTAATCTTCATGTATTTCGAACGTTGGTCCGACATCGAAACGTCGGACGACGCGATCCGTGGGGGATTTATTTATTTCATCTAAAATTCATCTAAAAGATATCGAAATCGGCTAGCGATAATAGAGTAGCCTTTGAAAAAAGCAAACGCTTGTAGGAAAAAGGATTCAAGTTTTCAAATTGTGGTGTTTCAGAAAACTGTGACACAAACTGATTTATTCAGAATAGGACTTTCTGTATAACACTGGATCAGCTGTGGAAAAAAAATTGTTTGAATTCCTCTCAGTCGCGTCAGGCATTTAATTCTTATATTTACTATATTCTGTAAATAACTTGTTTTTTGCACATAGAAGCTTACTTTCCGATCTGAAACCTTACCAGAGTTTTTTTCGCTTATATAAATGAACACCGTAATCTCTTTCTCTTGTCCAGCAAACCACTTTCTCTCGCCAATATGTATATTTTTTAACTCTAATGCTTTGCTTCCACGTTTTCAATTTCGTATTATTGTGAACGTAGGGCTACTATGACGACATCGTCAGCTGTCAGAACGTTTCGGCTTCAAAATCGATCACTCGGATGTTCCTTCTGTTGTGTTACTTTGTGTGGACGAGTACGGTAACGATGGGGAGATAAATTTTATTGCTCATTTTTTTGTTTTGTTGTCTCCAAAGAAGAGACTTTGTGGGGGGTTCGGAGGGGAAGGGAGACCCTGTATTCATCACACTCACACAAAAGGGGAGAAAGTCCTAAGGCAATTCGATTAATCTCTGTCGCTAACAAGGAGAACGAAACGGAATTAGCAGACAATCGGATGGCTGAAGGAATAAATAAATAACTTTTGGATTCGATTAGATCTAAGAGGAACGGAGAGAACCGAATTTTAGTCCTATGTACAAAGAGCTTTGTGCGCGTTGGGAGAAGAAAGGAATCGGGTAGAGAAAACCTTATTTACAACAACAACAACAACAAAGAAATGCGAGATGCTACGTGGTTATAGATGGCAGTAGAGGAACCTGCAGAGGCGTCGAGTTCAGCGAAGGAATGATCGGAGTCACCGGGTTCACCAACGTTTCGTCTAGAATCTGCTGCGCGAGGATTGGGTCTTCGCCCTCGATATCAGAGTCGATATCGGATTCGTCCTCGCGGCCGACGCCGTTCGATAGAGATGAGGATCCCTGCGCCGAAGCTGGACTGTCCACCATGCCAGGCGTGTTCGGTCGGTTTCCGCCGTGTGTGGTCGATGAGACCTGCGAGGGTGAGGTGGTTTCTCGATAAAATAAACATCGCTTCTTCCTTCTACAGTGTTTGCACCATTGTTCCTGGTTCTGGACACCGTACCTCGCCCGGCACTTCTTTTGCTCTCCGCTATCTGAAAGGAATAAATTAAGTGTCTGTGAATCAAGGTTTGAAGGGAGCGAAATTGACAATCGCGACGGCTTTGGATGGATGGCGCGCATCAAAGCAGTGAAAGGGGAAATCTGAGAAGAAATGATTAATTGCAACATATCGAGACGACGCACGAATCTATGACATCGAATCGGCGCCTCTTCAATACAAATTGCCTTCCATCTCCTTTTTTGAAGGATTAACGATGTCGATTAATCGAACGGTGTCTGCGCCTGGAAGAAGATCTTCTACTGGTCCAAGTTCGAGATGTCCTTCCGAACGGAAACAATGCAAACGAAAGTAAAATTTGTGCTTTATGCATGCGCGAATGGTGTGTGGTCGCATTGAGCCGATTCGTCGCTCCGATGATTTACGGGCGTCGAATCGAGGCGTCTTCGAAGCAAACAACATGCCATTAGGAAAGCGCCGTTGGCGATCACTTGTCTCTGCAATCTCCTTAACTACGATGCAAAATTTGTTGCCTACTCAACCAAGGGAGCCCCGTGACTTCTTTGCTTCCCCAAGCGATCAGTCCAGTCATAACCCATAAACTGAATTCATTTGAAATCTTTGAAAAAAATTCTTGTGACCCTCAAAATGATTTGATTGAATTAAAATATTGTAATCAGTGAAAACGATATTGAGACCTTACAGAAGAAACAGTTCTATGCATTTTTTTTTGTTCAAGATATAACTTTTCTGTTCTAAACTTTGAGTCAAAACATGGCCGTATCCATGAACGATAGCATCAACTATGCTCAGTCAGTTAGTTCAACTGTTTTCTGATTACACTTTTGAAGTAAATTAACAAATCTCTCCCCTCAAGCATCACTTAGCTAAATGTCCCTCCAAAATCCTTCGTGATTGTGTAGCTACTACCTTCGCAAATCACTCTTCACAAGAGCACTCACTCGGAGGAGAGATGCTAACAAGGGATCTGAAGGGATCTCTGAAGAGGATGTCGCTTTCGAGAGCATATCAGTATCAAGCCGCGCGCTCTTGTCGGAGTCCTCAACGCGCTGTGTACCAACAGGGATCTCGGGATAGGCTATCGCCCCTCAGAGGGCGCAAACAGAAAAAAGGGAGCGAAAACGAGAAGTGAGAGTGCGTGGCACAACTCAATTAGCGCAATTCGAATCGCTAATGAGCGGAGCGAGCGAAGAAGAGTGTAAAGGTGACGGAAGTGGCAAAACAACCGCTAAACGCACTTATCGACGTTTTCGTGAGAAAATATTTCACACAAAATTTTTTTGCGATCATTTGAAATAATTCAGAAGTACTTACCGACTGATTTTTCACGCTTACGCTTCTTTTTTTTGTGGATTGCATAGTTTTCTCTGGCTGTCCAGTTTGGGTATTTCATCTGATGGTCATCTTTAGCCTTCTTTGCCAAATCAAAGTACTTCTGCTGTTCCTCCTGACTCAAATCCCGCCACCTTCTTCCGAGTTCTTTGTTCAACTCCGCGGATTGTCTCTCGCGGTAGTCGGGTTCTTCAAGAAGTTTTGAGCGATTTTT
The DNA here is from genome assembly GCA_000505645.1 of Steinernema monticolum. Classification (NCBI taxonomy): domain Eukaryota; kingdom Metazoa; phylum Nematoda; class Chromadorea; order Rhabditida; family Steinernematidae; genus Steinernema; species Steinernema monticolum. The sequence goes on from KI645091.1 coordinate 15,226, forward strand.
TTTCATGAACCACATAAACGCGTTCAGTGGCTTCTTGATGTGTTCTTCCTTGCTTTTTCGATCAATTTTCGCTCTTTTGGGCGTCGATCCGTGCATATCACTATTTACAGCTCCCATAGGTAATCCTCCAACGTGCGGTTGTAACCTGAAACATACCGACGGTGTACAAGAGTCCTTTACACTACCGTATACCTCATGTGATTCATCTGATGTAGAGGATTTCCCATCCCGCGCATCATGTTTGTCGCGGCGAGAGGAACCTTTGGTACTCCACCGTTGAGGGGAGAGCCCGGAGCGAAAGCAAGGGGGTTGAAGCTCGGGGACATCTGCGAGAAGAGGTACCCCGAGTACGAGGGGGACCCCAAAGGAGCCCCTCGGCCGAATTGAGGGAATGCACATTGACCCTGAAACAAAGCGATTTGAGAAAAATAGGTTACGAGGGAGGAGATGATTGCGCGTGACTAATTACTCTGCTTGAAAGGAGAGTCAAAGAGGTAACATCGGAGGCGAAGAAGGTTCTCTCTTTGATAGAGAGTGTAATTACGCGTTGTAGAAAGGTCGATGACAAAAGATCGTCAATGAACATGTGAATTCTTGCGCTGCAGATCTTTTCTCATTCCCAATCAACGTTTCTTTTTGTTTTTGCGCTTGTACACTTCCTTTCTGAGCATTAATTGAGCGTCGAAGAGCCGTTACAGCGCGGCCGACGTTCATTGCCCTTCGCCGCGCTTCAATCGCAATAAACTGCCGCAATTAACGCAGCGATCGTCATAACTGGTTACGACCTTCTGCCCAGGCCCTTCTCCGTAGTGTGATTTCGTTGCCTCTGAGAACCGTAGTGACCCCACTTACCGGTACGAAAAGAGGCATGATCATTGGTGGAAGTCCGTAAGACGGCGAGAGTCCCGCGTGGAAGTTGGGACTTAGAAAAAGCGGATTTTGACCTGAAAGTGAAAGTTGAAGAGTTAAAGTCATTTGTCTTCTTTGTTACTCCCAATCCCAAGAGCCATAAAACGGCTGAAACGGCCCAACTCAGCCCTCTCTCTCTGCTGAGTCATCGGAGTGTTCTCAAATGCCCATTATCTCAGCGAATCCAGGTGGACGCACGCGCCAATTGCAACACCTTTGCTTCCTTCTCCCTTATCACCGACCTATTCTTTGATTCCCCCTTCGGCGTGTTGCCCAGTCAACCGCCCCCAAAGTGATCAATATTGCTGAGTGATTGTCACCTTTTATCAGCGCTTTCGCGCGGCGCTCCTTTCTTCGTGTTCGCCTGAAAGTGCTTAATCAGCGAGCGAATCTACCTGCGAACCGAACACCATTTCCGCCCGCAATAAGCGATCCGGCGAGTTGCTCATCACCGCAAATTTCAGATTCGAGAAGCGCCGGAAGGACCGTAACCCCCTGCCCTGGGGAACGGCGCGGGCGGTCGAGTACGTTGTTTTCGAGCGGTGTTTTCGCCGCCGAGTCGACGACGGCCCCTCAACCAATTAATCCCATGGTGTCTAATTAAAAAGAAGATTCATCCGATGTGTCTTCTCCGTTTCGGCCCTTCCTTCGGCTTCCGAACACTTAATACTATCAGCACCGGTAATCGCGGACCACACAGGGTGATAAGAATTGTAGCATCTATTTCCGGCTGAATTGCAACACTTTTTGGTGTAAAAATGTAGAAAACAGTCGATGGAGATGAATGGCTAATTATTGATTGATTTGGAGACTTAAGAAAGGGACATTAAAGGGGCCAAGTATGTGATCTGACGGCGGGTGGCGGTTAGCGGCAGACCGAGGCCGAAGGAACCGTTACGCGACGATTCGATCGGCGTTTCGATCAAAAAAAACGGATGAAAAAACGAACGCGTCGAATGATCGATCAGAGCGATAAGCGCCTGAGGAGCGAAGCGTGCGGGAAGGGTAGGAATTCTCAATTTCTGCAAGGAGAATTGAAACGGAAACGCAGTGAGGAATTGGATCCGTCAAAGCAAAAGGTGAACAAAAGGGGAACAAGGTCGACAGCTTCTTTGCGAGGTCAAGAAGGCGCTGTTGGCACTTGTGCAACGCATACCGACAATTACGACAATTATCGCGACCAACAAACCCAGCAGTTACCTATGCGCTCCCGAGAAGTCCCTAATTGAGGCTTTTGCTGAAAGCGCTAATCGGTGGATTACCGTAATAGGGAAATACAACGTCCATCAACTGCATCCGGAAATATAAAGAGAGAACATTATCCAAAACAAAAGCGCACGATTATTGCAGATAGAAAGAGAGGGTTTGTAAATTGTACTTTGATTGAAAATACCGTATACGGCAAAGGGGTATGAAACACTCAAATAAGGAAAAAGATAAAAACCAACCGAAGAAGTTGAAGGCGGCGGTTCCTGCAAGTCCAGGTCGGGTTTCTAGTTCCGTCTCTAGGGCAACTTCCTTCTTCTCTTCGGTGAGTTCCTGAGAAGTTGCCGCGAGATCCGAATCGTCGGCATCGTTGTCGCGGTACACCTTCACCTCATCGACGGCGTCTTCACTACTCGAAGCCCCACTCATGACTTCAGCTTAGTTCAGAGTCTCCAGGACTCCACTTAATTCAGATTCCGTTTTGCGAAGGGTTCGAACAGGTTGGACTTGCTTGGCACGTTGTGTCGGCCGCAAACAAAAGGAATAAAATTGTTTTTGGCACTTTGGCCCGTCAACGTGTCTGCAAAAAGGCGCCAATCAGTGCGTGAATCGCGACGCGACGGTCTTCGCGCCTGAATTGCGTGGTGCTTCCGAGGATTCACACTTGGCGGAACAACAAACTCACGCATCAGTCACACGAAACAACAAGCTGATCACCAATCGAGTAAAACAACGGCGCGCCGACGGCGGCGGATGCGATCGCACCAACAAACACGTCGTCTTCGCTCCTTCTTCTCCAGCCCTTCTTCTCCTTAGTTCCTTCCCCTCCACGCGAGAAGCCCGCCCGCCAGAGCAGCAAACAACCTTAGATTACTCGCCGCCGCAGCTCGCCACCACCGAAGAAAAGCGAGCGGCGACGACGAGCCCGAAAGAAGAGGACGTCGGCGGGCGGGAGGCGCCCGACCGAAGCGATTCCCTTGCTTGCCTCCGGCACCGCCCCCTTTCGCGACGACGCCGACGGAGGGCCATCGTCGCCAACGTCCTTCTTCTCAATTTCGCCGTCGCCGTCGGCCAAAAGGGAGGAGAATTTGAATTTTCGAATTAAATTGACCTTGAGGGGACGTCGGCCGCTTGAGGGTCATTTGTCGCGCGAGGGCCAAACAACAGTCGCGGACCGGCTGCTTTTGCTCGGAAGAACCTGTCGTGCGCCTCTGAGGGTTACAGACTGACTCGGCGCTGGCACTCCATCACGCGACGGTCACTTCGGCCCCTCCCCCTCGTAATTTGCATATTTGAATCTACGACAGAAAACGACTGACCGTAATCGCCGCGACACGAAACAAAGAAAAAGTTGGCGCGCGAACCTATCAAACGGGCCTCAGGGACGGTTGAGTGGACGACGCGACTGGCACTGAGGTGACTTAAAGACGACTGGTGCCCTGATTCGGGCATCTCAATGGGAACGGGAAGGAGCCGAGTCATCGCGATCGCCATGCAAATGACATATGGCTAATGAGAGAGCGCTGAAGGCGTTAATTCCACCCGAATTGAGTGAGTGGCAGATATAGAGACGATTATGATGAGAGTGAGCAGTCGATGACCCTTGAGGAGCAGCAGGACCGAGATTTGCAGAGATTATGCGCAATTAGGCACAAAGGAGATCATAGAGCCTTGTGAAGGGTTCATTTCATAACCGTTGCTTCTATTTAGACGAATTTATTGCCTTGTATTGCATACAAACCCAAAAATGATACACAAACGGTGTTTAAAAACGCTATTAAAACGTCATTGTTTAAAATTTCACACTTTCGATTAAAAGTAGTGCTTCTGGTGGTTGATAGATTTTGACACTTTTAGAAAAGATCACCACGCCACAAACATTATGAAACATATTTATAATTAATTTACATTGAAAGTTATTAACATATTATGGGGTTAACCTTGACAGCATCCCAAAAGACTAAATCTGAAGAAATATGATCTGAAACCAAATACAAAACAAAACTCAATATCTCTGCTTCAAATCCTGCCGTAGCCAAACCAAACACATCTGTAAAACGCATGGAAAGTGACAGCCCGCTTTCGATCAAAATTCCGCCTGGTTGTCATCAGATAAATTCAAATTTAATCGCTAATTTGTGCCAATCAGCGAATCAATCAGATACCTCCGTCTTCCCACCTTCGCTTCTCTCATTGAGGTCACCACCGAAATTCAAATTTAATTGACCTTGTCACTCCTAACACCGCTTTATCTCTTTTCTCTCTCTATTGCCCTTCTATCACAGATACCGTTCCGCTCTGCACCTCTCCTCACTCCCTAAATCACCACCCGCATTGCTTCCACAACGCGTACAACACTTCCAGGCAGGCCGTGTTCCCTCCTCTGACCGCCGATTAACTCACAACAGCTGTCACAACTCTTCCACTTCCATCTTTCGCTCAAACAAAGCCGCCGCCACGAGCGACCAAAACTTGTCGCGCCTCACGACTTATCGCCCCTTCGATCTCGCAACTGCAACTTGCCTTCTCCGTCGACGGACAACAGGTGCGCAATTAAGAAGAAGGCATGATCAGGCCGAACAAGAAACGCTTTTGCATCGTTTCTTCTTTCGGAGACCGTAAATTACACGCGTCAACGCTAAACACTCATAAAAGTCAAATCACAAACTTTTGAATTTGCACCAATATAAACACTGGTTTGCTTATTTTAATATTTTGCATAGTGTAGTAGCCTTTGAAAAGATTTACATTTTACAGTAACCAAAAGACCAATTAGTGTTTCCACTTACAGTACCAACTCTACATCACATTGTAGTCTTTTTTTTCGTTGTTAGGTTCTATGATTAGAGTTTATACGCATCAAACAGGTATGTCACTGCAAGGCCAATTTTTTGCAGTTGTCTCGTTTGGTACGCAATTTTTTTCGAAAATGCTGATATTTACAGGTAAGCAGTGTTGTGTGATTGCGCTTTTTCTCTAAACAACATCTGTTTTTTCTTTAAAAAGGTTTGCGAAACAAGCAATTTCAATTGTACCAAGTTTAGAAAAATGACAGTATAAGTGTAAAAATGGGTCTTGATGCGAACAACCTGCGTAGCGTAAAGAAACTCTTACCGTATCTTATCCTTTGTCCTGGTTACTGGTTATCTTCATAAAATCAAACGATCCGACGCGATAATCATTAAAAAGCGAAAAGAACGCACGGAAGACAACGGAACGACCGCAACCTCTTGCTTCCTTGAATTGTGTTACCTCTTTTCGCTTTAAAAAGAAAAATCGTAAGTCGAAAAACGCGGGTTACGGTAATCGAAAAAACGTTTCTTTACAAAACACATGACTGATGGGAGAGCATAAAACAAAAAAAAAATGATTTAATTCGGGTGGTTTCCAGTCTGTGACCTTACACTTGAAATTCCGATGTTTCACTTGCTTCGGATTACGCAAAGTACGGAAGCAAGACTACTTAACCGGTAGAAAGATCCTCCACGGACCCTCCACGAATAATTAATTCGTCGTTTAACACGGGCAAAGACAAGGAGACGATCATGTTCGCGTGATTTATCGGCGTACGACAATCTTAGTTTGTGTTTCTTTGGTCCCTTTTGGGCGCGCGACAAAAAAATAACCCAAATTATGAGAGGAGAAGGAAGACGAGAAGTGCTTCGAGTGCGCGAGAGCGATCAGCGGCGCCGCTGAAAAGCGATATATCTTAATCGGGGAGAAGACGCTACAAACGGGTTCCGTTGGTCCTGATTCAGGCGACGGAGATGCCTCCAGCACGACCTTGACGCGTGCACATCTCATAATCGCCACTCAAATTTGAATTTGCAACGTCGCATCGAGGATACCGTAGTTAGAGGGATGGGGGGAGGTGGAGGCCAAAGACCGGTTGGAGGAGAAAGTTTGCGTGAGTGACAAGGTTGCGAGGATTAGAGTTTATGCAAATGATTTGATTATGTAACGGAAGCGAGTGAGGAAAAGATTACGGTAGACTCGAATGAGGGACAGGTGGAGAAGCGCACTAATGGGACCTCTAATGGGTTCTAATCGGAAGAGTTTAAAGAAATTAATGGCACACTTGGATTCAACGTTTTTTTTTGTTTCTTTTTGAACGGTCGATGGGAAATTTCCTGCAAAGAGAGCTGATTTGAGGTAGAGTAACTGAGTGGGTTAACTACGGAACATTCGTAATACTGTATAAGTTGCTTGACAATAGAGCAAATCCTAATCTCTGATTAGTGATCACAAATAAATGCAAGGTGAGTCCGTTTCTGAGGTTCTCTATGAGCTGATTGTTTGCTCTTTCAAACTTCACTATCTTAAATCCATTAAATCCCAAATCCCTTCTCTTTAAACCCAAAAGATCACTCGATCGTTTGAAAATCAAAGATAATTACTGGCCAACCCATAGAACATCCGTTATCCGATCGTTTTACCCTCCAAATGCGCATAAATCGTCGACGATCTTATCCACCTCGATCTGTTTACGCGCCATTTTGTCGACATGCGATCGGCACTAATTACCGACCGCACTTCGCAATATCAGATCTTCAGGTCGCAAATTCCCCTGTCCTTCTTCTTCTTTTACTACTGCTCTTGCGTGTAGTGATTCGACCTCTCGGGTGTGCAAACAACTTAAGCGGAACAAAGCGACGGATTCCAGAGGGCCAAAGCGTCCGGGACACGCACCCCACTCACCGGATAAGTAAATAAGCCTGCGCAGGCCTAATTGCGATGCTTGGACGCCTTCACTCCTTCTCCTGGAGTTCATTTGTCCTCGTTACGTTCCCGACGGCTTCTTGCAATGCATTCCCTCGTCCGACACCATTTGCAGCACTATTTGAATGCCTACAAGCAGACGCAGAACGACATTCAGGTGAGCCTAAGGGTCTTCATGAGGGTCAGAGCTTCCGGATTATTCTTTGGCATCTGTCCACAGACGATTACGTGATTTGCGCTAATCCCATTGTCGCGCCAAGGGTCAGAGGTCATCGCGCGAAGGCGATAATCTCAATTCCCAAACAGAAGGAAGGCTTCGTGGGTGGGCGAGGTGGGCGATGATTAGCGAAAAGGAACGTAAAGCGCCCGAGGGTGAGAGGATATTTGAATAAATCATTTTTCGCGAGCCAGATGGTCGATTGGCGGAGGGCCGAAGGCCGTTAAAACGCGTGAACGACGGAAAAAGTCGGAGAAATTAGAATTATTTGAATGATATCGACGCGATCGATTAGGAAAGTGCCCGAGGCGAGGACAAAAGGACTGTGGGGAGGTCGAGGAGGGACGAAATGATGGATACGCTACTGACAGCAGCAGAAGAACCTGTTACACGCGAATAAACACAGATTGCTTATCTGCGCGACCGTCGCGTGTTTTCATGTTGTCTGAGTTCACTAATGAAGGAAAAGGAATCTGAATTCGTAAAGATTAATTAACAACTTGTAAGTGATTACTTAAAAATATTTTAATCTAGATTTGTGAGTAGATCTGATGTTTGTAATCTATGGAAAGTTTTGAGAAAACGTTGCTCAGTGGTGGTCCTTTGTAACGCAAAACAACATAGTTTTCAATGTTACGGTAATAACAAAACAACTATATAGTATAATAAAATCGTGTTCACAACAACTTCCTACAACTCATGGGAAATCGGGTAACTCAGTTGTAACTCTCTACAACACTACCACTACAATAATTTATTCTGTGATTAACATAAGTTTTGTGTATTCTTATGTTTAATATGAGCAATCGGTTTAATAATAGGTTTAATTAAGCTTGAAACTTTTTAAGTTCAGGATATCCTGAGGTTTAGTTTAAACTTAAGCTTGTGCTGGTAATATGCTAACTTATCACATAACACAGCTTAAAGAGACATCGT
>KI645097.1:0-11032 GCA_000505645.1 Steinernema monticolum
CACTTCGATGCAACGCGATGTATGGCGCTGACACGCCGTGACTTTCCGTCAACTGATTCCTGAAGTCAACGAACAATATCGATTCCATACGAATTTTCGATTCCGTACGTCGACTTTACATTAATTGCCACTGTATTTCGTCCTTTCTACCGGCTCCTGAACTGTGTAATCCGACCATACAGCGGAGTACTGATCGATCGATGAGTTCGACCACTTCTTGTTTGCTCAAAACACTTCGTTGCGCTCTTCGTACCAATCGTTGGGCAATTGTGTTGAGTTTCTGTCCTGTTGTTAATGTTTTTATTGAGCTGACACAGCGATATGGTATTTATGCACCGAAAACGGGCGATTAGACTTTATTTGGGGTGGTTTTCGTATAGTTCCGTGCATTTTCTTGGGAGATATTTAATTTTCGCGTCTTCGCTCATGACAATTGGAAACAGGTGAAAATTGTTGAGTTGACAATTTTAATTTTTTACTGTCATTTTAATTTTCGAATCACCTGCCTATTGTGGATACGGTATCATTTCTTATTTTTATACTTTCGCAATATCTACATTATTGTAAAAAAAATTCCATCCGTATCATTAAAAAGTCTGCGATCAAAGCGGTTTTTTTTTACTTTGATTTTTTATTTATTGTCCTGGGATCTCCGTCCAGAGGACTTTTGAATAATTTTTGGCTTATCTAAATAGCGATAATCGCTATGTAATGCTTCAATTAATACTGACAAAGAGCATTGTTGGTCCCACGAGTCCTTCATGTATTATTTGATTTATGGGATAAACTGTTGTTGCTGTACGGAAGTGTTTGATGAAGTGCTGAAGTCCGAAGGCATGATTGCTACTTCGTGACAGTCTCTTACACCTTAAATTGTTTGTATTAACTGGTTGTTGCGTGTTTATTTTTGTCGTATCTACCGTGCCTTAAGTGCTTGTTTCTGTCAGTTCTCCGTTATGTAATTGTCGAACAAAGATTGATTTGTCTTTTGAACGTTTCAGTATGAAAGACTTCTCGTTTATCAAAAATGGTTAAAGATAAACGTCAGAATTCTATGCGAAAGTCCAGTAATTGCAATAGAAGTCGATGGCCAAACAGTGAGAGCCGAAATGGGTATTTTTTTTGGATTTGCATAATACATACTTTTTTACAGAGATCCTTTTGATTGCTTGTCAGGAGCCGAGCACATTGTTCAGGCGGCATTACTGAAGAATGAAGTTATAGGGTACGTCTTTGAAAAGCGAAGAAAACAAATAGGTGTGAGCACAAGAGATATTGATCAATACCAACTCACGGATGTGAAAGTGGATCGTGGAAGTCTTCTGGAACCGATTCAGGGAAGCAGCTCTGAAATCAGAACGGAGCTTGACATGGCCTACCTAACGTCTAAGTGGGAAAATACGCAAGAGACAAGCTACTTTAAGTGTATTGACCTTACGGATTCGTCGGTTTATCTAGGAGTTAATGTGACCCAAGACGTAAGTGAATCCGGTACAAAATTTCCGCTTTACGGAGTTAGAAAATGCGAATATATGAGATAAATTAAAATGATCTTTCAGATAGTACTCTTGGATGCTCTCGAAGTCAGTATTTTGAAGGCTGTGATTGATCCTGAAGTGCGCTATGATCTTTACTACGACAGGGATCTATTCCATTTCATCTATAGTCTCCGTACAAGTGATTCGTTGGTAGCTGTGGAAATTTTCGATTATAAAAGTCCTGGAACAACAAAATATGCGGCGGGACGCGTGGAATTTATCGGAGAGCCGTTTCCAGGAAAAGGCACGAAGTACGGTATTCGTTTACAGGTCAGTTCATTTACTTTTCTAAGGGAATACCTGGTCATGTTATTTCTCGACGAAACAAGTGACCTAACACAATCCAACCCATTTCATTGTTTTGGACCGTCATCGCTCTTCCACAACATCTTTTGAGTGTGGGCGACTGGGTGGGGTGCTGTTTTCCGTTTCGCTGCCCGAGGCATCCGATGTTGTAAGTAGTTAGAGAAAAAGAGATGGCAGTCACGTTTTGTGACATCTGACATGTGTGCGTGTTCTGTAATGCGACTTTCTGTCTGTCCTAAATTCGAGTCATTTTTCTTCTCATCTTTTTGATCTTACTATTCGTTTTTGTTTCTCTATGCCCAGCTATTTTCCATCGTTTTATTTTGCGATTTATTGTTAGGGATAAATGCATGGCGCGGGAATGACTCACCTTTGCGCTCATATGTTTCGCTGCTTGAGGGAAACGAAAACCGGATTGTCTGCTTGCGTCAAGTCGTTTAGGATATGTAATTTACATTCTAGGATTAGAAGTGAGTGGTTTTTGAATTATAGATCTTCTGACTCATCGGGATTCCATATTAATGCATAGCGATTTAAGGGGATTGTCCGTTTTTTCGGCGGCCTCTCGATGTCAGATGAACGTAGTAGTAGGACGTTCACTAGTTGTGCGTTCTTTCACGGATGACGGAAATTTTCAATGGTTCGTTCTTCTCAGTGATGTAGAGTACATGTGCTGGCAATTAATGAGCTCTAATGATGTTGCGCATTCAGTGAGTGACGGACGTCCGCTTCAAAATTTTTTGCTTTTTCACTCGGCTTGCGATCGAATCATCGCTCAAAAGCTTCTTTGCGCGAACAAACAAATTTTCGACGGGCCTTTTTGCTTTTCTTCGCTATTCTCGTCTCGCCACTTGCCAGCTTTTGCCATCTTCGTTTGAATTATATGTAAACACAATTGTGTTTCCTCTTCCTTAACGCCGCGCGTCTAACTTCGAGCACTCAAACTGCTTCTTGGGCTCCCCAACCTCGTTTGGCAGGTTTCATCGAAGTAAAAGAAAGTGATCATGTCGTGGATCGTGGCTAAGCGTTTTGTAATTGTTATTTCGACGAATTCATTTGACGCCGCCGCCCTTTTGGTGAGGAGCCGAGTCGCCGAAACCAGTTTAGTGCCTTGAAGAGCTCTACATCGGAGGTGCGACACTAAATGGAGTGCAGACAGGACAAATGCGGAAACTCTCTTTCTCAGCTGTTTTCGATTTTAGCCCTGGTTCGCCGTTGCTTTTTCAAAGGTAAATGTGTTATGAGAACGGCGTTATTCAAAACGAGTTTATGGCCACTTTCGAGCACCTCAGGGGATTTGAAGTATCCCACGACTCGATTGGGCCTAATGCGACCGGAGGCTATGTTCTCTGTGTTTACTTGTGCCCGCGGTCGTTCTCGGGATGACGTTGAGGGGCAGAATGCTCCTAGAGTGTTTTTTGTTATACTTGTTGTTCTTTTTGCGTTATCGATCAGTGGATGTGGCGAAGTGTTTAGTTCAAGTCAAGCATGAGAGCACTCTTTACTCAACTGGTGGGCCACCCGCTAACGATGTAGGCTCTCGTTATTGGCAGCTGTGATATCCTCTAACAGTCTCTATATTTCATGATATTCACATGACTCACTCAATCGGGCTCGTGTGAAAAGGTTCTCGCGACAAAACGTTACGTAAATCCGCTTCGCTGACTCATTTTGTTATTTTGTGCTTATATGCTTTGAATTTCAGGAAGACGAGGAGGGTGACATGAATGGGATGATTGAAGGAAGGCGCCTTTTCCACGCTCCCGATCGAGGAGCTGTCCTCGTTGGCGCCGAACGACTGAAACGCCCGACGCCGCAAATGTTGGACCGCTTCAACGACAGCGCGTTCTACATGACATCTGACGCTGATTTCGACGAATCTCCTCCGAATTCATATCGGACGCGTCAACAGTGGAGGTGGGTTACCGTACTATTCTTCATACATAGAAGAGCGACCACATAAAGGGGTCCTGGCGCACTGTGATTTGGTTGGCGGTTAAGTATATTTAGATGTTTTTCGGTGCATGATGCGTTATGACGTAGTCCTAGTCCGAAAACAGTTGTTCAAAAAATAGTTCACGTAAACAGAACTTCCGTACAGCATCTCCAAGCTCAAATTGAACTTTACGACTAATTTTATTAATGAAAGTTATTTCGATATAGGGAAGCTCCTCCGGCCAGTACGGGAACCTATGTAACTGCGGAACGGGAACGTGTTCGAAATGTGCCCATCACCATAATTCCAACGTCAAATTCTGCTGAGCTCACAGAACATAACTCTGCTTCGAACAAGTCAGCGCCACTGCAAATTAAGAGCTCAAAGAACGGCAAGAGTTCGTCGCCACCATCGTCGAAAACAAATTCACTCAAAAAGTCGTTTGGAAACCTGATTCCTGGTCGCCGAAAGTCGCCTATATCGCGACCGATGCCAATTCAGCGCGATTATTATGACGGAAATTTTCATGGCATCCGACCGGCATCGCCTTGTCATTCAAATTCGACTCAATCATCGTCTTCGGTGCTTTATGATGTTCCACCTCTTGAAGAACGAAACACATTTTACATGGCTAAGAACGGAATAAAGATACCATATACAACGCGAACAGTTTCGCCTCAAGAAAGACGTTACGAGAATGTTTCTCCTGAAACGATCATTTATGAAGAACCTGATAAAACGCTGAGCGGAGTTATTTCTGATCAAACACGGAGGTTAGTTCGTATTTGAAGTTTTGTTTTATGGCTTTGCTTAAGAATGCGCGACAATGAAGTAGTGAAAGGACCCCACGAAGGCGAACGTATTGTTTGGTTTGATGGGAAAGGAATAAAACACATTGGCGTGGTCAAATGGATTGGAAGGTTGGAAGGATACCCCAATATTTATGTTGGAGTGGAATTCGTGAGTGGTGAAAGTGGTCTGATAATGAGTAAAATATAAATTAAGGATGAGAAGTGCGGTGGCGGTAACGGTTGTTTGAGGGGGGAACACCTTTTCGATGCGAAGTTGGATCACGCTGCCTTCTTACCAATGACCATGTGTATGCGCGAGAAGGATTTACAAGCCAACATGCAACTACATGCGTTTGAAGCCAGCTACACGAAGAATAATCCACAGTCACGAATGCAACCTCCCAATTACGGATCGGTTACAACTCAGGCATTTGGTGCACAAGACCATCAAGCACTTCCAATGGTAAGAGTAAGAAATATTAATGAATGAAGATTTGTTTTGTTTAACTAAAAATACATGACCACTGATTATTCGCGCATATTATTATGAAATTTGGCAAAAGCAATGCAAAAACCAGTGCGCAACATACATATATGCGCAAGTTGGTATTGTGCGCAAGTTGGTCGTATTTTTTGTGCGCAAGTTGGTATTGTGCGCAAGTTGGTACCATGCCGATTATTCGGTCAGATGACTTATAAACACAAATTTGAAAAGCTTGCCATAAAACCGTGGATTACAGATAAAATTCTCTATAAGGCCGAATAAGCTATGTCTCTAATAAACCGAGAGAGAGATATGGGAAGCTGCTAAAACATAATTTGTGAGGTTTTCCCTTCATCAAATATTTACAGAATCAGGAAGCCCTTAGACAAGGACCTCCATCATATTCGGCGTCTCTGAGTCACAATTTTGCTCCTTCACAATCCAACAATTACAACAACAAACCACAACCTCCTCCTGACCAGCAAAAACCGCGTCTTGTGGACAAAGGAACCCGAGTTGTGACGAACGCCTACTCTCCTACAGGAGTTGGTAGGAAATCGCCTTCTATCGTATACCGTTCGATCGCGGAGAACGATCTCGCGGATTGCGGAGATATCGCAGTCAGTACGTTTGGTTCCTCGTTTGCAGCGGCGATTTAAGTGGTTTCTTTAGATAGTTGCGTTGAAGTGACACACAAGGGAGATGTTCGATATGGAGCTGTCGCGTGGATCGGAGAATCGGTCGAGAAGGCGACACAACGTGTGCAGAGCGTGGCCATTGTTATACTGGTTTGTTTGTTTTTTTGTTGTACTCCTCCGATTCGCTCCTTTCGCAGAGTCGATTATAAGTATTCCCGTTTGTTGTCTACTTGCGCATTTCGCGATCGATTGTTTGCCTCACGGGCCACGAAGAGACGTTCCTTTTGTTCTTGACCCTATTTGGGTGTTTCCTATTTGCCCAGCCGTTTTTGAATTAAACGCGCCGTCTCCGTAGCCGTCAGTTGGTGTTTGTTAAGTGCGCGTGCTCTTTAAATTCCTTTCCCATTAAAATTAGGGAAGTTTCGATTACATGAAATTTAATCCCGATTAGTGGCGCGACCGGAGTGCGAAAATCCCATTGTTTCAAGTATTCCTCCTACGGATTCGATAAATGTGTATAGCCTGGAGGGATTAGGAAAGGGGCGACCGGGGAGTCCTGATGTCATGACGACTGAATTGGGTCGAGCCTGACGACCACTGCGCTCCTCGGTTGTCCAACGACACAACAGGCTGGGAGGATGAGGCTGACAAAAACAATTGCGCTTGATTCGATTACTTTGGTTGTTTAAGTGCCAAAGCATTTGTCTCGGAGTCCCTAGCATTACATCTTAAAATAGCTACGTTAGTAGTCATTGCGCGTGTGGTTTCTTTTTTCAACCTCCAAAGTGCCTCGTCTTCGAATATAATTGTCAGTCAATTACATTGTGGTGACAATCGAATTTAGGACAACGATCCTCCGCTCAACTGGGAGCGCGTGGTCGACCATCTTGATGAAATGCCGTCGATGAGTCCTTCTACTCAAACCGCGATCTTCAAATCGTCGAATCTTTCTGCAATTGTGCCGATTTCCGCGCTTCGCACGGATTCTCGTTTTGTTCCTTCAGGATCGAATGGTTCGCCGAGTTACCGACAAACATTGGGAGCTGCTCCATCTGAGAACTTGACAGGTAAAACACTTTTATACTGTGCTGTACTGAACCGTACTTTAGTTCTCAACTTCGGAAATGTCGACAGTGGTATCGAAAAACGGTGTGGCCCTGCAAAAGATCACATGGCTCTTCAGGGACGTTTCAAGGGAATTCAAGGACATTGTAATAGCTGCTACTTGGACGCCACTCTATATGCCATGTTCGTTCAATCCACGGAGTTTGATTACATTCTTGAACGACCGCGTAAGAGTGGAGACATTTCGGAGTACGACGAACTCTTGAAGATTCTGACCACCGAAATCGTCTATCCTCTAAGAAAGTGAGTGAAATACTGCCGTAATCAAAAAGTTAAATATTTGTATCTTCAGATTCCACTATGTTCGTGCTGATCACGTCTTGAAATTCCGGCAACTTCTGAGCCAACTTCTACCTGATATGAATGGATTAACGTGTGACGAGAAAGACCCCGAGGAGATTCTAAATGTGTTGTTTGGACAGCTCCTGAAGGTGAAACCGATGCTGCGTCTCCGCAACGTCGGTGATGGTTCTACTCACGAATCCTTCCTATGTCCGTTAATCGCCGAAGACATGTGGAGTCCTGAGCAGCTTCAGCTTATCACTTTGCAATATCTCATCGAGCGGTCGATGTACTCCTCGAACGTCCAATTTGAAGATCTTCCCAAGACACTCATTTTGCAACTACCGCGCTCGGGTCAACAGAAGTTGTTTGACAAAATTGTGCCTAATATTGAACTCGATTTGACACATCTTCTCTATGGCGGTAAGTAATTGGATGGAAAAATGAGTACTTATATATTCCTAAGGCCTTCGACCTTGTCGAACCTGTTCAGCTCAGGCGGATGTAATGTGTCCAGAATGTTTTCTCACAAATCCCCTCCTTCTCAACGAAGTGACCTTCTGCACACGCTGCTTCCAGAGAGCCCACATGGACAAAGAAGACCATAGCCCGAAACGTCTTGAACCCTGCTCGGCTCGGAAGTGTGACCGAGGTCCCATAAAGGAGCAGTATCTCCAACTATCGGCGGTGCTGTCGATCAACACCTCTCACTACGTTTCTTTTGTGCGAACCTTTAACAATTCGTGGCTTTTCTTCGATTCGATGGCCGATCGGCATGGATTATCCGATGGCTACAACGTACCAAGTGTAAGATTCTACATTGTGACGTGTTCAGTTGACTGTGGTATCTTTTAAGGTTACATTATGCGATTCGATTTCTCAGTGGTTATCTCCACTCGGAGTGCAACGTCTTAACGAAGCCCTCAGAAGTGAAGGTCGTCTCCCTCTTGAGGTTCACAACGATCCGATGGTGAGCCGTCTGCTAACCGATTGCTACATTTGCTTCTACACGCTCGTCGGTCCCGGCTCCCAGAATACCCGTCGTGTCGGAAACACGAAATTTTTTGCTTAGACCGCTTCGGCGATGATTAAGGCGCTGCTTCGATTTGTTGAATTGTATAGATTTAAATTTAGAACTGTTGTGCCTTGTACAGACTATGTATTATATATTATATTGTATCATATACCAGAGATTCTCTATAAAACCTGACTTCTGCTGTCCTATGTTAATTTTCTGGACAAAGGGAGTTCCTTTCCCAGGCACTTAACGACTTATGGTCACGCGAGGAGCGGCGGCGTCTGAGAGTCCGATGAATGAATGAGTAGCTTGGGTTTTATGAGTATTTACGACTTTGGAACAATCGTATTGAGTGCCGAGGGCCAATCGCAATTGTAATGTGACATTTGGATCAGAACGTTGTCCTTTGGTTCGTGGAAGGCGGTGGTGAAGACGCTGAGTCAGCGGATTCTGAATCAGAGGCGCGGAGGAACAGGATTGGCGAAGCGCGCGGAAGGCGTTTTTCTTCGAAAAGAAAAGTGATTAATCGCGACGTTTTCGGAGTCTTTCGACGGTTTGCTCCGAGCACTCCGTCTTCCGTACAGTCGTCCGATTGCATAATTTATGCAAATTTGTCGCGTGATTATTTATGGGCCTTTATCTCCAGCTGTTTTGGCGCCGCCATTGTTATGGCCAAGGGATTAGGGGCCATGTTGGCCAGGCTCCAAAACCCCTAAGGGTCTCGACGGCGCGACGTTCTCGAACCGACGACGGTGACGCGCGCTCGCGCACCGCGATTAGTGGACGGTTGAACAGTTTTTGTTTTGGAAATTATCGATTTCGGTGCTCCAATCGGCGTTGTTAGGTAAATAGGATAGAGGCAGGAGGGTAAGTAAGGTGAAGGAAGTGAAGGGACTGGATTCGGGTGATTTCGAGACGATCGAGTGCGCGAGAATGAACCACTCACTTTGTTTGTCTTTTTTCCTCTTTATTTTATGTGGTCTTGTGAATCAACGACGTTTAAGGGTTCTCTAAGGATGCTTCTCTAAGGCACAGTAAAATTAATTTCTCATTGGTTTTTTTTGTATTTTATTCGATGTACATATATGTAGATCGCAACATACTTTGTGTCTCATTCTATAAATTATTGAGGGCCAATTGTTGCTACGAATCCACTGCGATAGTAACCGACAACTGTTATGAATAAAATATCAATCTTGCTCGTCAAAAAAGCAGAAAAGTACAATCTGCATTTGCAATCCAACAAATAAAAGTGACCGCTCCCGGGTGGGCTTGAACCACCAACCTTTCGGTTAACAGCCGAACGCGCTAACCAATTGCGCCACGGAAGCACGTTCTTTCAGCTTTACAAAATCTTTTATAATCCATAGTTTTAAGAGGAAATATGTAAATTAAACGTCGTTTTTCGCCATACGCTGCCTTGCACGATTCACATAAAACTGTCACTGTGAATCGTTTTTATTGTATGCGCGTTCTCTTTTCAGGCGTACCGAAATTACCGCCCGCAAAAAACTCTTTCACATCTGGGTGTTCGGCACGATTTATCGCCAAAAGAACTATTTCCTCTTCAATTTGCATAAGCCATCGCGTGTCGGCGTTCGACATCTTCCTTCGAATCCCTCAGAAGCATTAATAACTAATCTCCCATCTGCGCACTCCTAACAAGGGCCAACATGTGCGCTTTTCCTCGAATTCGTGCGAATAAACACGCGGATTCGCCTCGTTTTTTTTCGGTGCTCAAACAAAGCGCTCACTTTAGACCTGGCCACGAGTACACGCTCCCGGCGATCAATCAACTTTTCGGCGCGATTCCAACTCACACGCAATCAAAAGCGCCTCAACCCGCCTCGAGAGCTTCGAAGACGTCGCGAGGTGAGCGAGTGGCGCGCTTAATTGTTGCGCGATCCAAAAGTGTTTAATCCTTTTGGACGATTGTATGCGAGTTGGAAGTGTTGTTGTTTTGTTGTTTGCGCTCGGCGGAGTGCACGACTCGAGTTGCACGCGCGACTCGTTTAGGAGGCACTTTGCGCGCTTTATTTCGACCTTGACGCGTTTTTATTGTCGCGAATTTGCATCAAAAGGCTTGTTTAATTACGGTTGTTAAGGGGACACCGAAGGTCTGTTTAAAAAACGTTCGTAAAGTGAATATAGAGAAATCTTTAGCTTAACGATTTAAATTAGACTTTAAATTTCTTTAGTCTTATGATCAGATTAAAGAATGTTTCAAATATGTATTTAATCTATATTTTACACTAAATCGTTCTTATTTCTACATCAGAATTTCAAGTTTATTTCAACGAATTCAGTACTTCTCAAAGTCTGCACAGTGATTAAAGAAAAGCCAATAAAACCTCCGAATTTCGCAACATCCTCTCCCTAATTCCGTTCGTCTCAATTCCTCGGAATCGTTGCAAATCACTTCCTCGCCGCCCATTCAACACCCTCCATCCGTTATAATTTGAAGGCGTGGTCTCGGCGGCCACAACGGAATCCACCAAGGAATCATCTGCCGCGAGTACCCTAAGGGAATTCTGAGGCGAAGAAGCGCGGCGGCAAAGCTAAAGGCGGCAACGAGCATTCCGCAGCTTTGTTCCTCGATCGTCTCTTTTAATTGCGTTTTTGTTTCTAACAATTCACCGAAAGGTCGTCGAATGTTTGTTCGCAGAATTCTTAATGGATCCGATTTGATCGAATTCAACCGAACGAGGACTTTAATTTCACGAGAATGGGTTGTTAAGGGGGGGGGGTGTTTTGATCCCTTGATTTTTAGACGTTAAAACTTTTGGTATTCATATATATACTGTAGTTTTTACAAATATTGCCATTATATATATCAAAGATGAGTTTTTCGCTCTGAAAATGTCAAAAGTGACTTATGCTGCTGGAGGATTCAAACTCAAAAACGCAAGTTTGA
>KI645145.1:581-20623 GCA_000505645.1 Steinernema monticolum
GTAGTGGGCGTTGCCAAGTTTGTTGAACGAGTTTTGGAATGAAGGTGTCAAGTTTAGATTCTGCCTCCTTTATGTCAACTTTCTCAATCGTTACAATGCAGAAGCATGATTGTTGGTTATTCCAATGTTCGTGGTGGGAACCCGCAATGTATAAATTCTTTTTGGGCATATAATTTCGATATTTCCGTGATATTCTGATGTTTTCGGAGTGTTTCGTGTTTTTTTGTTTCGTCCGAAAACAAGAAGAAACCCGACGGAATCAAGCTTAATCATGTTTACCGGCTCCTGCCATCTTGAGCCGAGCAAGTGAGAAAGCCGTCGTGTGTGGTCTTTTATTGCATCGCTTTTCCATGATGTTGTTGATAAATATTATTGCGCGTGGTAATAGAATCCTTATTTTTTGTTTATCGTTATCCATTACAGAATGTCGGCCAAAGACGAAGTTATCGGAGGCGCTCTGAAGCTGAAGAAAGGAGGAGGCATTGTGAAGAAGAAAAAGAAGAAGGACCAAGTGGATGTCAGTCAGATCGACATAACGATTAAGAAGCAGACGACAACCACGAAGACAAAAGCGCAGCTGGCGTTCGATAAACGATTGAAGGACACAGCGGTAAGATTTGTGGTATTAGTTTCGTTTTAACGCTATTTCTATTCAGGTTGAACGTTTATCCAAGAGAGCGGCCGTTAGTCACAAAGAACGCGTGGAAGACTTCAACAAGAAGCTTGAAGAGCTCTCCGAGTTCAACGAAATGGCTAAAGTGTCGTGGACGAAGTAAATGTAAAGCACCGACAGTCTGTTCTGTTTTGAGTCAATTTAAGTTGCACAAGTGTGAATAAATCAATGTTGAGCGATCACCAACGATGATTTTCAGTTCTCGATCATTTCTGTTGTCGTTCCACGCCGTGCCTCACGAGGACTGAACATCGGAAAACCGTAGTCGGAGGCGGTGTAGGACTTCTTTGCGTTCTTGCTTTTCGTTTTCTTTGCTTCTTTCGAAGGCTTCTTTGGAGAAACGGAGCCCATCTTCGATGAAACGGAGCCCATCTTCGATGATACGGAGCCCATCTTCGATGAAACGATGTCTGTCTTCGATGAGGTGGTCTCATCACTACCTTCTTTCGGATAGACAACATTCCAGTCAAATTTCTCCTTTGAATTCGAAATCCTAAATTAAAACTTCAAAAATTGTAACGCGATGCGGTACATACTCCATTTGTGATTTCTCGTTGTCGGGATCTGCAGTTGTGACTTCATCGTCGAGCAAGGCTGGGTTCTTTCCGAAAGAATTCACCAGTTTATCCAGCCTTCGGAACTTGATAACCAATTTACCACCCTTTCTGATACCTACCAGCGCGATAGCTCCCTGATTGAATTGGTTCGTTTGCTGCATAATGCAGTATCCTGGCGCTGAGAATAACAGTATGAGTTTTTTGGTTTTCAGTGGGAAATCAAAACCCTTCGGAGTGCACTAAATTCAGAGAAGTTCACTACTGATTTATCCGGATGCTCTCACTCACCTGATGACCACGTATGATTACATCGACGTTTAGTGCATTGCACACGCGTTCCACTTCTTCTTCGCCGAAAATAACGCTTGTGTGGCGAGCACGGTTAAATTCGGTTCCCTTGACTGAGGGATCTGGATCGGCCCACAGAAGGTCGTTCGCGATGGAACCTGGTTCGCAACTCTCAATGGGACGTTGAATCTGAAAATAGTCTGATATCATCCATTCTTCGGGATCGCTGTTTCGGACCGGAATCTGAGGCTTAATGCGAGAAAAGGGAAAAAAAGAGACACGTAAAATACAAATGACAAATAATAATTCTTACCTTTCTCAGATCATCAATCGTCTGAATTCCCGGTCCGACGCCACCATGCATACAGAGGATTTTCCTATCGATAATGGCAACGAGTGGTGTCCAACTAAACACTTCTCCGATTGCACGGTGAAGCTCTTCAGCTCGCTCCTAAACAATTGTTAGACATAAAGAAATTAACAATAAAAAACCGCCACTAAACCGTACATCGGGATAGCGGGACGTCAGCTCCTTGAAGAATCCGAATCGCTGATTCACGTCAAGATTTTCATGGTTTCCTCGAAGCACGTAAAACTGAAATACACAAAGCCATTTCCCTATCCGCTAACATGATTAGAAGACATACCTTATTCGGAAACGCCAACTTCCGCACGAGAATTGCGATGTAACACTGAAGCGAAGCCATGCCGCGATCCACGATATCTCCAAGAAAAAGCATCCTCGACGAGGTACCGTACTTGAAAGCCACAGTGAAGATACGATGGAGATCTTCGTATTGTCCGTGAATGTCGGAGACCACGACGACGGGACCTCTGAGTTGCAGAAGTGACGGCTCCGCCTTGAACATCGTCGCGCAGTCGGCGAAGAAGCGCATCAGCTCGTCAAAGTCATATGGGATAACCGGCGTCTGAAAGTGGAAAAGATATACCGGCTGATCGCGACAGAAATGAACTTACCTCAGCGTTAAACTTTTGGTGCTTCTTGAATAGTGCAGCGTACGGGAACTTTCTAAGTCGGTCCATCGCACGATCGGTTGATGCTCAATCAAGTACTTAACAATGCGAACGAAATGAACGACCCGCGGCTGCATCCTAATAAACTGTCGCGTCTGAAACGTTAAATTTGCACTTTTAAATGTCTGAGAAAGCAGCTCCTTTGTAAAGGTAAACAACAAAAAACAACGGAAGCAGATCACAGATGTAGCTCACTTCCTCTTCAATATACCGTATCAAAGAATTGAATTGCCGGATGACCTACGGTACTACATAGAGCACCAAACCCACTTACTCCACAATTAACTATATCAACTGCTTGAACTTTCAGAGAATAAAGTATCTTTGTCAGTTTAACATTTCGATCGAATGTAATTCGCACTCTATATATTGGGTTTTTGTTATATATAACCCTAAATTCGTTTTATTAGTTGAAGACATAAGTCGGAAAGATTTGGCAGATTAAATAAATAGTAATGCACTTGTAACAAATGGGAAATATACAGGGGGATGAGAAGTGATGAGGGTATATCTTATTTCTGGTTCGTATCTATAGGTTCTTCGATTTGGCGTTGCGCCGAGGATGCTTTCACACGATTCTTCGGTGCGTCTTCGCCCAACCGTTTTGCGAAAAGTCGCATTTTCTCTCTAAAGTCCAAATTGGCGCCGTCAACCTAAATTAATCAATCAGAACGATTTCAAAGTCTTTTCTCTACCTGAGGCTTCTTTGTTAAGGCTTGATTGGCAAGCATTCGTTGTCGAGGATCTCTGTACACTTCCTGAGTTCCGATAGTCTGAAACACTCATAAAATCAGGTCACAAATGTTAGTGTCTAAACGCTTACAATAGCTCTGGGCTCGTTTTCTTCCTCTTCCGTATTCTTGCGGTAGATGTATTTAGGTCCATCAATATCCGATGTTCCCGGAGGTGATGTATTCTCCTGCCGACTGCTGGTCCGACTATCTTGGTCAATTGATGCTAAGTCCTGGTCGGCAAAATAAACTCTTTTCTTCAATCGTTCATCCATCGAACTCGGTGGTGAGTCGCGTAACGATGACAGCGACGAACGAGGCAAAGTCGGCGAAGACACCGAAGCGGCGGATTCGAATTGTTGATTCAAGTCGTCAATTAACGCGTCAGCGCCGTTCATTGGCGGCGATATTCTTGCAATAGATGATCCGATAGAAGAGCGCTTAGCTTCAAGACGAGATTCCATTTCGTTCAAAAACGGCAATTCTTGAGCCTGGACTGGTCGTGTAACGGAATGAAGTTCGGGGGGAGAAGGATTCTCGTCCATTCTGGTCAAAGATTTCGCTTGTCGCTCCAACCCAGTAACCTTGCGATCGGTTCCGTTTTTGACAAAGTCGATGGCCGATCTGCTCACAGGAATGGAGGGTCTGCATTTACCGATGTGATCAACCAAAGCGCGATATCGTCGCTTGTCGTCTTCAGTCATATCTGGTCCTTTACTTTCCAGTTTATCCAACTCCTCATCGAGTTCGTCGCGAGTCTACAACACTTACATTAATCCCATGCACGCAAAGATTATTCTTACCATAGCCGCCGCGACGTTGCTTTCGTTTTCATTCACTTGTCGCTCGAACAGCGGCGCTGATCTTCTCCCACTTGGGGCTGCGTAAACCGGAATCGCCGGCTCCTGCACAATATTGACTTGAGGTTTTGGAGGGACGGTTGGCAGGGAAGCATAGTTACTTTTGGGAGGACCGGCGTTAATCGCAGATGAGAAGGAGTTGTTAAAATAGCTCTCTTCGGACTGAGAAGTAATTAATGAAATATGACTTTTTAGTATGGCACTTACTGCTCGGTGGACCTGTCCATAAATACTGCCATTTGACAAAGGAGTTGGCGACATTCCCGTCCGATTTGGACGATCAGGTTGAATGACAGCTGGCCTACTGGACTGTTTATAGTGAGCAGGCAGCTGATGATAATGACCCTGATTTCCTGACTGATATGTTCTCGCTTGAGAATTGAACGAATTCACAGAAGCCGTATCCGATTGATGGTAAAGCTCCGAAGCTGAGATCGAGCGGTTGTGCTTGGGAAGGTCAGAGAGATTCGAATAAAGCGGCGGTTGCTGTTGGGGCTTAATATACAAAATTCGCATCTTTAATTTTAGGTGAGATTTATACCGTAAATCGGGGTGGTTGGCTTTGAGGGGGAGGAGGTAGAGCAGATGACCCTAGAGAATTGATTGATCCTTTGCGGGCTTTGTTATCGTATCCTGTAGCGATGGATGTTGAAGGCTGCTCTACTCTTCTGCTGTGAGCCGTTGACAACGCGGGGGTTGGTGGAGCATCAATGAGCCAAGCTGCTAGTCCGTTGCAATGCGCGGCCCGTTTGCTGACCTCAAAGCTGACCTCAAGTCCAGCTGCAGCCATTTTTTGCGCAGCCCTGAATTTTATGGTATTGGATGACGCGAATAAACAAATAGAACTTACTGTTCCTGAGTGATTCCAAGTAACGACTGACCGTTTACGGACAATAGTTGATCACCAATTTCGATTCTTCCATCTCGTTGTGCCGCTCCTCCGTCCAGAACGTTCTTTACATAAATCCCCATTTCACGATCGCCAACGCCCTAAAACAATAGAGATTAGAGACAGAAGAGATCACAATCAGGGCATCTGGTCTGTCAAAATAAGAAAAGAACCCCAAAAACACCTCTTCAAAATATCCGGTGTCCTGACTAGAACAGGACGACGAAGAGCCCGGAGAAGTGCGCTGTTGTTGCTGCGGAGTGGGAATAACAACCGAAGGTGGAGCAACAAAACGGCGAGCCATGTATTCCGTATAAGAAGGAGGTCGGCCGACTCCATTCCGACGCTTTTCGTAAATCATGCCTACTTTAATTGGCTGCTGGCAATAAACGGACTGTCGAAATCGACCAAAATCTGTTACGATAACGCGGAGGTAAGAAAGGAAGGAAGGTCAATCTCGCTCGGAACACCGGAATCTTAGGAATGCGCGCCGCGTACAATACAGTGCATACGCTACTTCAAAGCCATTACATTACCGCAACCGAAGACACTATAACTCTATAACGCGGCTGCAGATGAGGTGATGACCTTTACGCGCTGTCGCACCGTGTAAATAAACACCTCATCTTTCTCAGCAATCATCGCCTGTCCAGATGACAAGACGTAAGAAGGACAAACATCGCAGCTGAGAACAACTTGGACGCGCTCCACCCACTTGATTGCACATAATTACCGTTAATTGACATAAAGTCCGCGAAATCGAAATTAAAACTTGCTTTGGGAACCAACATCGGCAAGTAAAAGTCGGAATCTCTGGCGGCGATCCGACTCTGATCTCATAATTGCCCGCATAGGCAGCTAAAAAAGAGAATGAGCGCACAAAAAATAATTATATGGTTGGAAGAAGGCTGTACAGTCAGGCGGCGGGGAAGCGGCGATCAACAGCAACACGAAAAGAGAGATAAAGATACGTTTTGCGCCAGATCGGACATCGTATCAACAGCAACGACCCGAATTAGTGTCAAGACCGACACATTGAAACTTCAAACTAGACGTATCCATCTGGGACAAAATTAAGACTAAAAAACCAAATAGCTACCGTAACCCGATACCTTTCCCTCCGTAAAACATAGTATTTGCTTTGGGATTTACTCACCTGTGCAGCAACAATGCTTAATCCAATTCCACCGCTCTTCCCCTTGCAAAAGGATATCTTCACAACCTCAGGAATACGTTGTTGGGCCAGAGGCATTCCATTCGCAACGCTCGCGGCTCCATTGGCCGACTGATGAGGAGCTCCCATCGGAGGCATTGGCGGAAGGGACGAGTTCGTGCTGGACACAACCGAAGGTGACCGGAATCGCTCGTGGCTGAAGAATGCCGTCCAGCTGCCGTTGGCTCCAGACTGTTGACCAAGAACTCGGAACTGCGCTGAAATAGAACGATAAATGAGCAATATAATCGACAAACACGCTAAAAAAGAAGTGTTGATTGGTGGCGCAATTGGCAAAACGTAGAAGAAGGGATCATTCACACGCGCAGTATCATTGCGCGACGTAAATT
Source organism: Steinernema monticolum (assembly GCA_000505645.1). NCBI lineage: Eukaryota > Metazoa > Nematoda > Chromadorea > Rhabditida > Steinernematidae > Steinernema > Steinernema monticolum. Next base: position 7,178 of record KI645145.1, read on the forward strand.
CTAATCGGTCGTCTCCTGATCATCGCGTCACCGCCATTGTCGCGACTGAAGCCACTGAAAGGCGACTGTCGGCAGCGATAAAAGCGCAAGTGAAACGAGAATTGCAAATTGAGAAAAGAGTGGCGGAGATGTCATGTTGGCGACAGTTCAACTATTTCACGGGTGCATCTCACATCAATTACAGCAAGGGAACTCCTACCAACTCAACAATAACGTCAAAAAAAAAAACAATTAAAAGAAAGTTCTGACGCGTACAGTGATCTTCGACCAGACGTGATCCTCTGAAAAAAGTGATTTATGAAGTAGACGTTCATGTTGCCGAATGTTTTAACGGAGAAACATCGACATCGGGCGGTACCAACTACATAAAAAGAAAGGCGAACCCTTTGACCTCCGAAATTCCTTTAGTGTAAAACTACATTTCTCGATTTCGTTTTATGTTCCCCTAAACGGATCTTATCGCAACATAATTGCCTGCACTTTCGCAGAATGCGCGCGACTTCCTCCTACAACTTGCAGGCGGAAAAACGTGAAAAACCTTTTGAATAAATAAACAACGAACCTCCTTGCATTTGACAATAATGGAAGAAGTCACTAATTCCCGGAGGAAGGTCACGCAGAGATTCTAAAACAGAGCAATATCTCTTTACGGAGCAATCAACAACAATTAACATACCAATAGTATATCCCTCAGGCGGGAACATAAACTGCATGTCCAACGTCTTCGCCTCCTCCAGCTCTACAGGCTGGGAATCCTGTCTTGCCATCTCGTCCGCTTGTCCTTCAGCTAACCGCACAACATTTTCGATAAGATTATCGCTTATATCCGGTTCACACACGTCTGACTGGTAATGACTCAGCAGAAAACGAACTTGTACGCTATTTAACTTGTAACACGTCGCCCCGAGGCTCGCAATTTGATCGATCGTCTTCGGTGTGATCAACAGATTCGCTGCTTGTTGAATCCGATCCATGTGGCATTCAGCAGCCAATTCCAATCCTTGCTTCTCTGCCCACAGGTGTATATACTGCAAACGATCTCGTAGACGTACTCCCCACGCTCTTGACATGTGTGCTTGACCGTCTGTAAAGCCGTAACTCTTTGAACTGCTGATTTTCGTGTAAACTACCTTCTGTGGCGACCATCCAGTTGAAAAGATATTGGTTGATGTAATAGAAAGAGTGTGAAAAAAGTTGGATTGTCAAACCGGCATTCAATCTATTCTCACGGAAAAGCATCATCGTAGCTTCGAGCACATTAATCACTTCGTCTAAAAGTACGCCATTCAATCCACATTTCAATCTTTCCAATGCGCATACCGGTTGATTGTTTGTCTGGCATATCAGCGTTGGTTACGACACCCATTACCTGCTCAATGGTTTTCTGAATGAGACAAGCCAGGTAATAGTAACAGGTCTCCACAGTTTCATGCAGTCTTTCCAAGTGCCCCGTCGACCCAAGAAGATGATTAATTTCGGCATCGTTCTTCAAAATATACAAAAATTCACTGCTATTTGATAGCCAGAAAGTCAACTGCTGCACACTGCTAGCATGGGCAGCGATCGTTCGTGTGATATGCTCGATAATTTGACCGACAAAGAATCGGAACATCTGCGCTCGACGTTCGTGAGGAATCTGAGGTTGGAATTGTCGGGAGATACGGTAGCGGGCAGCCATGTACAGGGAAAAGGCAGGAGCTAACTTGAATTGCATGCTCCCAGGCTGACTTTCTGATATCACGACGCGGAAGAAGTAGTCTTCTAAAAATTTGGGTTGAGAACAGACGATCAGCATGAACAATAAAACGCTAAAGTTCAAAACAAACTTTTTGGGCGAACAAAACGGTTAATGAGCAACAAAACAAATTTTCGGTAAAGAAATACATAACACAACTCACCGTTGTCGTTCAGTTCGATCATTGCAGGAAGCATCGGAGGTAACGGACTCTTGGGCACGCTCTTTCCGTTCATACCTGCTGTTCGAAGCCTAAAACAACAACATTACATCATGCACGACTAATAGTTAAATCGATTTTTCAATTTCCCAGTTATCTATTTACAAAACACTCACATGGAACCCAACCAATCCGCAGTAAAACTAGGCCCACGTGGCCTGCTACCACATTCCCCGACCAACGACTTCATAGAACCCCGAAAATCGGCTTCCGAAGCAAAGCGTAAGTCAGTCAACGAGCGACACCTCGGCGGCAACGTTCCATCGGCATCAAAAGTCGTCTCCAGCTGCGGATTTCGGCCACCAAAACGCATCATATTGTCGGACTTTCCTGCACAAATGCACTCAAACTCAGTTGAACGGACTAGTTCGCGAAGAATGTGAACGTCACGGCGCTAATCCGGCGATAATAAATCCCTTTGAACGATTATACCGTTCAGCACAAAAACGTAACGAGGCAAAACGATCGAAACGAAAGGGAAATGAAGAATACGACTAGTCCTTGACTTTTCCATCCACACAACTTTTACCAGTGTGCAAATAAAAAGATGATGTAAACAACTTCACCTTTCCCATATGTACATTTGCCCAAACAATTATTGCAGATTAACGAATCTTAGCATTCAATAGGACCCCACAAACTGATCAATAAGACTCATGACAATCTAGCAACACTGATAAAGACATTCGCTGTCGCATATGTTGTCGCCCGGTGCGATAGCAAAGACGAAAAGCAAGCAAAAGCAACGGGCTAGCAAAAGGGGGCGACCGGAATGACTCATCACGTCATGACCACTTCCACAAATAGTACTCATGATTCATCAATGGAAAGGGAAAGAAAATCACCACATCTAAGACAAACGCACTTACCCGTCGCTTCCAAGGATGGATTCTCGTCTCTTGTTGTAAGGGTTACCGTACAACCCTTCGAAGCTTCGCAGCGACTGAGTTTTCGAAGAAGCTCCTCGAGGTAGTGACAATGATTGTAGTAGAGCACTCTAAAAAGCGTACAAAGGTGAGAAAGAACACAGCGACAATAGGTAAACTAAGCAAATACAACAGAAGCAATCGCATTCAAGTAGCCGTGCGATGGCGGCCAATGGCCCGTGCACGCATATTTGCATTGTCAAGGTTCAAAAGTGTTGACTAAACCGCCTATTTCAACAACCGCAAAACGCGAAAAATTTGTCGATTCCGGCAAAAGAGGAAACAAAAAGAGTTTGGATACCCCCCACCGCAACGTTTTCGGCTAACCTTGAGAAGAAAGAGTGAGGAAATAAAGAGTCCTCTTTTTTTCTCCGAGGTCACTCGCATATACGGACGGATTAGCCGAGCAGAGAAGTACCTATCGCACCCTTCTTAAGCCCTTTTTGCTTACCTCGCTGACGTAGAATTTGAACGTATGCAGACGCGCTATACGGAAGACGAATTGGTCGCGGAGAATAACCGTGTGATTCACTAAACGTCCATTGACTTCGACTTCCGCATCTGGAGTGACCGGCGTCAGAGTGACCACGTTGTCTTGGAATGTTATACAACAATGTTTTGGTTTAATTCCCATTAGCTAAAAAACTCCCATCGAACACAGTAATCCGAGTATAGGATTACCTTTATTCCACCATTTGTTCGACATAAAGAAGAGTCCGAACCCACTTCGTTGATTCCATGAACGATTTGCGCTCTTGATAGATACATTTCTCGACCATCTGCAAAGTATACTGTCTTTGATTTGAAATGTAGAAAAAAGACATACCGGTATTGATCGCAACAATACAAGGGTCAAGAACCCTTGCAGGAGATTCAACAGCAGGTCCTGGACCTGGACCAAAACGCGCGTAATTGTCGTGAGCAGGCAAATGCTGATAATCTGATTGAACTGACGGCCTTCTCTGTACGGGATGCTGGTTAAGAACATGATGAGCGGTAGCAGCGGATACTGAATGGAAGCGCTGTCTTGGAGGAGGCAAGAAATGGGGTCTCTCCTTCACAGCGAAGATAATCTCCCCTTCCATAAATTCCTTCGTCATACAAGATAGCAATGGGAACTCGTGGGGCTCCAAGAAACGCTCTTCATAAGACTTGGCTTCGACGAGATCAGTCATGCTCCTACTCAACCCGTTTTGTTTCTCTATTCGCATCTAAATTTCGATATAGATAGATATGAATCATATGATACCGTATACCTCAACTAGACAATACTTGGAAGGATCCTCTCGTTCGAGACCGTACTTTTCTAACGTTTCCTTTACGATCTTCTCCGCTGTGTCATGGGCCGCGACCAGAAGGGTCACATAAGGTCGGCTCTGATTCAGACTGAAACCGTAAATCTTCAACGATCCGCCATTACTCATCCCCATCTCCTTGATCTTCGCTTCGAGCTTCTTCTCTCGACGCTTTTTCATCACAATTTCCGGATTAGAAATCGTCCGAGTAAATGTCGTCGCCGGTACTTCGCGGAATAGATTGGCTGCGTCGTCTTCGGCCTGAGTGCTGTTTTCGCTTTCTGAAAGTCGCCACAGCTGCGTAAATGGTTCCGAAACCATTAATACTCACTTTCGGCAAATTGCATCTGGTGCTTATGCTTATTGCGTAGTTCCTTCTTCTCCCTTTTTGAAAAACGTTTAGTACTTCGCTTAATGTCTTCTTCATCCGTGTTTTTGAGATCATTCGATTTGAGGTCCTAGAATAAAGTAAATTGAAACAATTTTTCTTGTTCACACCCCTCTCCCCTTATATGTCTTTAATTATCTAAGATCAGAGAGTGAGTAATCAAATACTCCTGCTTGGATAGACGCCAAATTTGCTTTGACCCCCAAAATAAAACGCACATGCGATAATGATCAGCCTAATGCAATCAATAAACACGATGCCGACAAGACGCGCAACAAGGCCGCAGGGCTATAAATCAAAACTTCCAATCACACCTACCGACAGCGGCACCATCGAGTCGACCATCACTTTCCCCGCATCTTTTTTGAGCAAAAATCGTCCTTCACGATCATCCTTATGCCAGTTTAATTGAACTAACAAGGGCTTCTCTTCCGCATCCAATTTTCTCTCTTCTCCACTCTCATGAACTTCCCACAGCGAATAAATTGGATCCGAGAGCATCTTCAAATCTGGATGAAACTTGTCGACGAGCGCCTCGATAACAGCTCTTGTGGTGGCAGTGCTTGATATTCTTATACATTTGGTAGCGACCTTCGCGCCAGAATCTTGGAAATATGCTCGCATAACGCCATGGAACTCCAGATGATCGTTCGGCTGACTGAGGCTGAACAGATCGAGGCGGTTCTCGTTCCATTGGTCGATAAGTCTACATAGGCGCTCTCGTTCTGTTGCGAGCATTCTGAAAATGAAGAATATTATAAAACGCGTCCATACAGAAGGAAATACGTATTCGCAATACAGAGATAGAGACGCGGAACAAAAACATGAATCACCAGAGTGCACTTTGCACTTTTATTCCGCAAGTGCAGACATAAAATGACCGTCGTCACATAGTAAAACGTATTCAAACAAAGAAGTGGAAGTACCTACGAATAGATGCCGCGCTGTCACGTCCGATAATTGAAGGTTCCTCTCGAGTGCCCCCGACTGTCGATAGTAGCGATAACAAAAACGAATAATCGCGTCAGTTCAGATTAGAGAGCCCGCAGACAGATTACGCATAAACTTGACTCAACTCTCAACCGGCGGGGAGGAGAACGCACAGTCAGCATAAATACATAGTTTAGTGTTAGTCATCAGTCGACATCTGCTGTTAATGCGACTGAATCGTTCCAGATTGTTGCCAGTAAACAGCACTGAATAACAAACGCGCGTTAAAATTAGCAAAAAAGACGCTCTGATTGATAACGTATCAAAACAAAGATTGAAAAGGTGTTATCGTGTTTTCCACATATAAACACAAAGGTACCGTATCACATACTACAGAGACAAGGTTATCAAAATCTTTGTCCAGTAACCATGCCTGTGATGCAGATTGCGAATCTTAAATCGAAATTGTGGCACAATGTATCGAAAGACACAATGAGTGGAAAATGTATCGAGTAAATTTAAAATTCCTTAAAATCCTTGAAGTCCTTAAAACATCAAAAAAGGTTTTGGAAAGTTTCAACCATATTGTAATACAAATAGAACGTCTACTTTGTAGTTACAAGACAATAAATCGAATAGATCACCATCTCAGCACGCTGACTAATTTGTTAGACGGGCCTGCCAAGAGTAAATATAAAATCAATCAATTCAGCAGCTGCGTACTTAACTAGATGACCATTCAGATCACAGCGGCGACGAGCAATAAGACACGGAATGGTCGAGCGAGAGCTGTGATTGATGAACACAATTGCGTCACGCAAACAAAGAGACAAATGCTCGCGGACAAGAAAGTGAACGAATAAATAAACAACCTTATCGTCGATGAGAACAAAATACAGTAAAACAAATGGGAACTGAACGTGCCTGACTTAAATATCGCAACAGTACAGGAAACGAAAACCGGTTTACATTCCCATTCCAGAAAAAGGTTCGCTACAGTTCAGCTTCAAAAATATATAAAATCAACAAGGTCAAACTCAACAAACAGAACAATAATCGGAACAAGAGAGCGCCGATTGCCGACTATTTGCTCAGCAGTACGATAATCCGCTTAATAATAACGCGACTATAATTAGAGGACAGTGACGAAAATAACGATACAAACAATGCAAAAATCACGTCATCCATGTTAGCCGTTCAGAGAACGACCATATTTTTAAAAAGGCAACTTTCCAGAAACAATTAATCACGCGAAACCGGTATTCTGGTCAACATTATGACAAGACTAATCACCATGGTGCAGGGACACGACAAACAAGCAGCAAACACGTACTTTTGTAACAAATAAAACATTGCACAGGAATGCAGGAAATGCAAAAATAACTGAACATTGAGATTTGAAATAAAAAAAGAGAAGAGGAGGCCACCGAGTACACAATGAATGCAGAAAGGAGCACAAAAAGAACAGCTAAAATAATACGGTCAAAATTAACATATTCAAATCAAATATAAACGCACGAAGTCTTCATGAATATTCCCAAAAAGTCGCACTTTCCATTGAGAAATATAAAAACGCCGAAAACTCTTCAAAAAACCACATTTTCCAATGTCAAAAACGCCGAAAATGCCCTCATTATTCTGTATTCCCGCTAAACACGGTGAGTAACCGGTAAACGTCAACTGCTATGCTGGAGGAGATGAGGAGAGGTCCTTCAAAAATATGGTAATGTTGACAATCTGAAAGACTAATCATTTCCCAATCTTCTCCATTATCATGGCACTAAATCAGAATTAAAAACCCTTCATGAATGCATCTTCAATGTTCTTCTATGGAATACAAAAACGCCGAAGTACATTCCCCATTCATTTTTTTGTAATCCCCTTCTCTTTGCAAATCAAAGTGCAAACGCGTCCGAGGAACGTCGCCGCATGAACCAAACAATAGAAGGCTGCAGACAAAACAAGAAGCAACAAAAAGAGGGAAAGAATCGCGGAAAAGAAAACACAAAAGCGCGTTGTTTTACAACGCGGTCGACACGCATAATTCATTATTATTCATAGTTCCGCGCGCGCGGTCTCGCAATCCCAGGGAGGAGCTCACACAGTCATCACAGGTCGACGAACAAAACGCGCGACTATGACAGAGCCGGTGCACAGTGGCCGTCGCGAGCTCACGGCCTGACGAACGACCTCCGAACGACTCCGATCGATCCATCGTCTCCAGAGCAATTCGTCGATCGTCTTTCGTCAACCGAGTGCCGACCGTCCGTCGCCGAGAAGACGCTCCTTCGGGTCGTGTCGCGCTCGTTTTTTGTCCTGTCCAGCACCGTCCTCTTCGCCGTCGTCATTAGCACGCAACGTCACTTCCTCCTCTTTTTGGGAGGCTCGCACGAAAAGCCGTGGCGGTCCGGCTCTACATCTAAATATAATAGTAAGTGTAATTGCGCAATCTTCGAATGTGCGCTGCAGTTGGAAGAAGACAAAGATGCATTCTATGTGAAAGGACACTTGAGGGGTAATTACTTATTATGAGTGCGCGGGAGAGTGAAATGGTTGGGATAGTCCCGCCTACCGTAGCCCGTTAAGGGGCTCCTCAGTATCACAGTTGGTATTTAGTAGGGGTCTACGCTGCACAAAGGAGACATTTTAAGAGTGTTGCTTCTCAATGCCTAGACACGATTTTGACAGACTTTTGGGCATTTTCCACGTGATTCTTAATATGTCGAATTACTGATCAGCACAAGAAGCCAGCCATAGTAAGCATTGAAAACTGAACTCAAACAAAGTCAAGCAAAAGTAACCCAAAATGGGTCGAAGAAGAACCTCTCATTTGCGTTGATGTGCTTTATTAATTATGTACAAGTATTTACAACAAAAACGGTCAAAAATAATGATGCGTTCGCAATTTGACAAAGTAATAGTAAACATTGGAGTGTGGTGCGGGTTTCTAGAAAGCCTCAGCAACGAAGAACAAAATATTGCGGAATTTCACGATCACTCTCGTCAACATTTCTTCATCAGCGATGGAAGCTGGCGTTATTAGAAGCAACTCGATGAGCGTTGTCTGGATGTCGTGGATGACACGAAGCTTCTCGTAGGCCCTGTTGAGCTCCAACTGACGCTGGCGGAGCAACTTCAGTTGATCCTCCATGGAACATAGTGCTTTCTGAACAAATTCGATGAGATTGCGGAATAGACAAAAAATGAAACTCACTGCACGAATTTCGCTATTTGAAAAAAGGCACTTCTCGACATGAGCTCTCGTCTTCTTCTTTTCTGACTCACTCTCATAGTCGTACATCATGGACGTTGAGGGCTTCTTCGTGAATCCTGGCGGCATTGCAGGGACATGGTGCGTTGGAACCGCTTTCCACCAGGAATTTCTCGTTGCTGCGAGCTTCAGGTGAGGAGGATTGAAGAACTGGGCCCCATGTCTTGGACAGAAGTCGTCCATTTCACTACAAGAAACATTGAATATTAGCATACAGGACAAGCTTACAAAAACTGCAAAAATTGTGAATTTTAGATGTACAGTTTTGCATAAATTCTGTAGCTTTGCAAATTTCTGCAATTTGCAGTCGGGTCTCACAACGTTTTCTGCAATCTGCAAATCTGCAGTTGCAGAAACCATTCGTTGGCTCTCAACACGCTAACTGGTGCTGCAAAGTATCGTAACTACCGTATTTACCTCATTTACAAGAAAGCATCTGAATCGTCACGTCCGTGAATCGTCGAAAGCTGATGATGAAGGGACTTCGAAGTTATGTGTCGAACATGCTAAACCTGAAGTCATACATATAAATACCACACGGTAACGCAAAGCCCATGGCAATAGTACGCACACTCAAGTGATGGGGGACTTACTAAAATCTTAAATTTTATCTTAAACGATAAAAAGCAGCGACAAAACAAAGCCATGCACGTCAAGCAAAGTCTATCACTCTTATATCACATCTTTCGAGTGAGAGCAAACAGTCCGTTTGGTTCATTGCGAACGCTTTGAGTTACCAAATGCTCGGGGCTGGCTCAAGTCCGCCCTTGAGCATCTGCCAATAAGTAGAACCTACTGGGATGACCCATTATTTCCTCAATAGGTATGGACAATTTGGCCAAATTAACGAGCGATAATGACGTTATTTCGATAATTGATTCGAAATCGTGTCATCTGCCCAGTGCGCCGCACGTATAAATCTTTTTGTGCAATTCTCACTCTTTCCGGGTTTGTTTTTAAGCAAACATAAACTTATAGCACATTCAAACCCTTTTCACTCACAGTCACAAGCCGATTCGTATTGAAATTTTACAAATATGCATTGCTGTTTCTTGACAGTCTCACGTTTCAGTTTTAGCAAACTATAGCTTATCCGACAGCTTGGTTCACGCTCTATTGAACGAAAAAAACTTCGTTGAAGTTCACAACAGAATTCATATTGAAATTATTCAAAAAACTGATATTGGAATAAAAAACAAGGTCAAAAACAAAACAACTCCCAGCACGAACAACCGGTTGATCTCGAATTGCGGTATTTTCGTTTTTCAATTTTTACGCAAATGAATAAACGGCTTTGTTTGTGAATCGCACTCGCAATCCCAATATGTCCGCGATTGATATTTCTGAGATACTGGATGCTGCCAGTCAGGTATTTTCTTTATTTTCTCTGTCTATTTTTTACCGTATTCCATATTTAGCCTGCAGCGAAGCGCCGACGCGAAGAGAACTACGGACAGAGTGTTGCGCAGCTCAACACAGCGAATGCAGATGCTGCGGAGATTCTAGCTGCCTTGGAGAACGATGATTCACAGGAGGAAGAGGTCGATGAAATGACCGTTAAGCGGATTGTGCTTCAGCTGGAGAAGAAAACACTGAAAAACCGGGAAATGCGAATCAAACACGCCGACGAGCCACAGAAGTTTATGGACTCCGAATTGGAGCTTAATCTTGCCATCCAGGTTAGTTTTTTGGTATTCGGAGTAGTATAATATAATGACTGTTTGTAGGAAATGCATTGTATCGCTACTCAACCCGATCTGTACGGCGTCGTCGTGCAAACTGGCGCTGTTTCATCGCTTATTCAATTGCTTTCGCATGAGAATTCGGACATCATTTCTGCTGTTTTGAACTTGCTACAGGAACTCACGGATGTTGGAACTGTTAGCGAAGGAACGGAGAATGCTATGGACCTGCTTGGAGCGCTGATCGACGAGAAAATTGCTGAAAATATCGTTCAGCAGAGCTTTGAGCGTTTGAATGAGGGTGTGAAGGACGAGGCGGATGCTGTGAATAATGCGCTCACGATCATTGATAATGTAAGTTGATTTTATTTTGACTTATTGGCATGAACAAGATCACCTTGGAGATCTTGAATCGTGATGATATGGCTGCTGTAGTCTTCATTCTAGACATTTGTACATTTGTAATTAACCGACTTCTGTTAAAGATATTTTTTGCAGATCCTTGATCCGGTTCCCCAGTTTGCCAAAAACTGCGTACAGGAAGGTCTCTTCAAATGGCTGCTCAACCGAGCGTGCAAGAAGGCCGTCTTTGACGCCAACAAGATGTACGCCAGCGAGCTTCTCTCCCTCATTCTGCAGCTCTCGGACGTAGCCCGCGAGCAGCTGTGCAGCGAGGTAAACGGGGTGGACATGATTCTCACAGCTTTGGCTTCCTACAAGCGCCGTGACCCTGGAACTCCTGACGAGATCGAGCACATGGAGAACCTTTTTGGTGCTCTTTGTGCCGCCCTTCTTTACGCTCCCAATAGAATGATGTTTTTGGAAGGCGAAGGAATCCAGCTTATGAATTTGATGCTCAGGTAATGCTTATAATTGTTTTTTTTAATTAATGGGGTGATGTTTTAGAGAAAAGAAGCTGTCCCGCCAGAGCGCTTTGAAAGTGCTCAACCATGCCACTACTGGGCCGGAAGGCAGAGGTCTTTGTGATAAGTTTATCGAAATTTTCGGTAAGAAATTGCACATTGTGATATTCGAAATTAATTGTGTATTTTAGGATTGCGCACGCTATTTCCACTGTTCATGAAAACTCCAACGAAGTCAAAGAAGAAGGATACATCACCCGATGAGCATGAAGAGAACGTGTGCGCAATTATCACGTCCCTGCTGAGATATGTCGACATAGAGCATAAACAACGAATGGTCGTCAAGTTTGTTGAACACGAGCAGGAGAAAGTGGACCGTACGATTGAGCTCTTCTTGAAGTATCAACACAGACTTTCCGCCTTTGAAAAACGCAGCGCCCAAGGACCTTCAGCATCGAGAGATGAAGACGAAGAAGAGAAGTACGCACTACGCTTGGACGCCGGCCTCTACACGCTCCAGTTAACCGCCTTGATTCTCACCGATGTGTGCATTGGCTCTCACGTTTGTCTGAGTCGTGCAGCCAAGCTGCTGCGCATGAAGACGAAAAATGGAAATGTTCTGTCACATTTAAAACCTGTAAGCTGATGATATCGTTTTCTATTTTTAATACTCGAATTTAAGGTGCTAGACGATTACATAGGCCATCTGGGCGACGAAGCAGCTGAGGAGAGACAACGCGTCACCGAAATGCTGCTCGCACTCGAAGGAATGGTCGATGAGCAAGTGCAGCCATGATCGTTAGCTGTTTTGTTGTGTTTTAATTCTGCCTGTGACATTTGAATATCATGTATTTATAGTTTTTTCTTTGAATGAATCATCACCCGGATTGGAAATTCCAAAAAAAATTTGGTTTAGTTGACTTCGCATAAACTACACGTTTTACGGCAATCGATGAGCATCGCCGCCCGAGAATCCACACAGATTCTCGGGTTTGATCTCAGCCAGAATTCACAAGTTTCGGATTTGTCCATGCAGACTTCAGGTTCTCGCGGTGGTGGATGCTCTTCGAGGACTTTGTTAAAGACGACCTTCACTCCTTCGAAGGCTTCGCGAGCGGTCGGAATCAACTGTCGTTTGTCTAGGATGAAGCCGTTCCAGTCTATAAGTTGTTTGTCTACACTAACAATATGTCTATTACTGTAGGTTACCAAAGTATGAAGGTCTGAGTTCGATGGTGTAGGAATACTTGATGTGCGCTGTTTCTTTTGCCCAGTCGCTGAGACCACCAGTGTACGCGTCTGCAATAGGAGGGGTTACGCTGTGTTAGGCTACGTATTATCACTTACAGATGATTTCGGGTCCTGTGCCGTATTGGTAATGGGTTCCGTAGAGCTTTCCAACTTCACTTACAGCTTTTTTTGCGACGGCTTTCTGAAATTGAGGGGTATGAGGCTTATGCAACCTTAGGCTTACTTACCAAATCACCGATATCCTCGGGATAAGCGAACTTCTGATGCGAATACGGATAGATCCAAAGCTGCGAATAGGCATGAAGCGTAATCAAAGCGTCAATCTTTCCCGTCAGCTCGGAATTCGTAATTGCATCGCGTACAGCTCGAGTTTCTGGCTCGCTGAACGCTCCGGCGCCATGGAAGATTTCGGAACACGGAGAAAAGCTTGTTCCGGTCTCAGCGAAGCGATAGGCAAAGTTACGATTGAGATCGACACCCTTGCAACAGCGTCGCTCTCCTTTGTGGTCGTTGGAACAACGTTCATCGGAGCGACTTTTGCGCCACATACGAACGGAGGGATTGCGAGGATCGGAACGTGTGTATTCGTAGCCGTCGGGGTTGAGGCACGGGAAGACGACGACGTTGTAGTTGTCAATGAAACGCGTGAGTTTACTGTCGGTACCGTAGCCGTTGATGAGACTGTAGATGAAGTACATGGCTGTGTGAACTGCGGTCCATTCGCGCGCGTGGATACCACCATCGATCCAGAAGACGCGTTTCTTTGTATTTTCAGCTGGATTTCCGAACTAAAGCAACCAATTAATAAACTTTTGACAATACTCGTGATATATATAATATCAAAGTTTTTGATGACAGGTCCTCGGTAGTATAGTGGTGAGTATC
>KI645147.1:0-11848 GCA_000505645.1 Steinernema monticolum
TAATTTAAATATTTTTATACATCGTATTTATAAATGTGTTTAGATCGAGTCTCCCAACGGAAAAAGCCGCTATGTTCTCAAGGCTAAAGCTGACGGAGACGCCAAGACTGCTGCTGATCTGAGCACTGTTGTTGAGTACAGTCTTCAGAAGCCTTACGGTAAATTGGACTTCAACCTCGACAAAGTCTTCTCCAAGCCTATCAAGCTTATGTGTAAGTTCCCTCATTGGTTAGATTAGAGCGAAAACACTCAATTTAGCGGAGTTTGGCCTTGAAGGCAAGAAGTTCCTTGCTAAGGTTGACTACGATGGTGTCAACTCAAACTCGAAGGTTAACGCTAACGGACAATTCAGCGAAATAAATGAAATTGAAGGAAAGATCGATGGTGAATACAACTTCGGAAAGTTCCAAGGGAAGGTAAACATCGAAGCTGTTCATAATTTCCAGGTATGATTTGTTTGAACTTGTCTTTTTCTACTTCTTGTTGTTTAGCGCAAGAATAATGATCACAAATTGACTCAGAAGCTGAAGGCTTCCTCAACGAATTTGGGTAATGTCGAGTACGAACTTAGCACCGAGAAGAAAGAAGATGACATTGATTCTTCTCTCGTTTTCAACTGTGGTACGAAGAAAAACAGTCTCGTCATCTCGTCGAAGAAACAGCCGAACGGACAGTTCAACATTGCCGCTACTGCCAAGAGTGACTGCTTGAAGCTTGACCATAAAGTCAACGCTGAATATCTTCTTAAGGTGCCTCAAGAATTCAAGCTGAAGGTCGACCTTGATGCTCCCAACCTCAAGGGTGTTTCCGCTCTTCTTGAGCACAAACTTACGGTTTAGTCACGTCTGTTATTGCGGTAATAATCAGGTTTCTATTTAGACTGAACCCATGATTAAACTCGACGGACAAATGGTGTTGAAATACCCCGGACGTGAGATCACTGTCAAGAATAATATTGCTGAAGAAAAGAAGGGACGCTTTAACGTTAAGACTTTGGGTCAGTGGGATCCCAAGGGAAAGGTCGAACTTGATAGCAACGTTGTCTACCGACCAAAGGACATCGAATACTCCATTGAGACAACAGCTACTGTTGAAGGTGTTCCTGAGAAGATGTACATAAAGAATGTGTACAAGAAGGAAAACGATGTTCAAAATGTCAACCTCGTCGCTAAGCACGGAAACGCTGTTGTTGTTGACGTTGCTGCATCAGTTGATGGTCAGTTTGGAGGCAAACAGAACTTGAAACTCAGTGTCAAGTCTGACAAATTTGAGCACAAAGTCGACTATGCCGCTGTAAGTTTTGTGAATCAACAACTGAATTATTTGTATTGATTTAGACCTCCGTAGTAGAACCGTCCGATAATGATTTGAAAATAACCGCTGATGTGAAGCGCAACGCGAAGGACTTTGCCAAGGGTACTGTAACTGTTCCTAAGTCGATCAAGAACGCCAAGCAGCTCTACAAAGGAGACTTCACTTGGGACATGGACACAAAGGCTCGTACTGGACTCTTGGAGTACAAAATTGAGAAGAGCGGTGACGAGCACAAACACATGCTGCAACTTGATGCCGACAAGAACTACAAGTTCGATCTTGAACTCGAGTGCAAAAAGGAAATCACTCTTAAGACGTAAATTTTTCTCTGCGTCTATTAAGTCGCGACAACTTTTTATTTTAGAAAACTGCAAAAGGCCGGAAAGACGATTTCCGCAGCTGATGTGAAGTTCGGTCCTCTGTCGTGGAACGATTTCGAGATGGAAGGAAAACTCGCCAGCGATGAACCTCTTCCCAAACGCGACATCAATCTGAAGTCGAGCTTTAAGTGGAAGGGCGATGAAATGAACGTTGAAGGACGTGTCGAAAGCAACGGAGAGCGCTATATGGCCAAGGGAGACTGGAAAAAAGATGATCACAAAGATTATCGTCACTACACCTACAGCTTTTTGGTCGAAGGCGCACAATCGAAGCTCAACCTGAACCAGCAACTGAAGGTGAAGGATGTTTACACTGTAACGAAGTTCACAAGTACTCTTGGAGCGAAGATGAACAACTACAACTATCAAGTATGCCGCACATTTTTTTTATTTTGGTGATAATTATAATGTTAGATCGAAACTGACATCGAAGGAGACGATAATAACGCTAAGGGCAAATACGTTGCCACCTTCAACGACAAGAAGTATTCGTCGGACTATGAATACACTCACAAGGACGGGCGTCGTCATTACAAGCAAGTGATCGAGTACAATGGCAAGAAGACAAACTATGAGATGGAAACCATCTACCGTCCTAACGAAGTCGCTTTCAACTCCGATGTGAGGCTTCCTGATGCGCATGGATTTGGACAGGTATTATTATTTATGGATATAAATTTGCGTATAACTACCTCTTTTAGACTAAATTCGGATGCAAGAAAGAAGGAAGTTATTGGAACTGCAATATTCTTGGAAACCTCAACGACAAGTACACTCTTGGTGGATCGAACTCGATCACCGACGCCAATACCAAGGTTAACTACCAAATACAAGCTGCTGACCTTGTCAAAAACAACGGAAAATTGGATGTTACAATGAACAAGGCGTCTTCGAAGTACAGTGTTGCTGCTGAAATGAACCACTTTGACAAACAGTACGCTCTCGATGTCAACGTTGACCAGACAAAGGGAGAAGTGAAACTGAAGACTCCTCAGAAGGAGTACGGTAGCGGAAGCATCACTGTCAACAAAGTCAAAGAGGGAGAATACCAGCTGAAGACGGAGAAGAACGGAAAGGGTGAAATGAGCGTTGAATGCAAGATTGTCGATCAAACTGGCGACAAACAGTTTGAAATTAAGGTTTTTTATGCCATGTGATGTTGTATAATTCCTTCTTATTGTAGATTACCGACATTGAAAAGCCTTTCAAGCTCTCCGCTCAAAACAAGGTTACCGGTGCTCAGCAAAAATCAGCTTTCGAGCTTGTACTTGATCCTGATACCACAAAGAGCGCTTACGGTATTGATATTGATCTTAACGCTGACCAAGAAAAGTTCCGCGCCTTTGTTTTGACTGTCAAGCACCCCAAGAGACAGATGCAGCTTAAGGCAGAGCGTCCTGAGAAGACAAAGTATATATTGACACTTCAGTGAGTATTCTCCCATCATAAAAATTCTAAAGACAAAATTTTCAGACCCGATCTTGGAGGCAAGCGCGCACCTACCGTTTACGAAGTTGACTACGAACACAATCTCGACTCCAAGAAGCTGAAGTTCCATGGAAAGGTGACCGACCCAGCTCTTAAGAGCCCTATCAGCGTAAAACTTGACGGAAACCTCGACGTCGTCGATGCGCAAAATTACGTTGGACAGACGATTTTCGAATTCGACTACTCTGGAGAAGCCGACAAACTCTTCCGTTGGTCGAGCAAGGTAGAGAGATCAATTGGATCCAAGCGTGTTCGCCGCTCTGCTGCTGGAAAAGCCCACGTTTTCGTTTGGGAAACCAAAACCGAACACACAGCTTCTGGTCTTCACCTTCGACTCTTTTTCCACAATGATCGTGTCGACAAAAATGGCACGCTGATTCCTACGAAGACTCATTTCGGAATCGATTCGAAGAATCTGGATGGAAAGGTAGTCACCTACTCGGTTGAAGGAAAATCGGACTGGGAAAAGACTGCTTCGGTTCGTTTCAACAGTCCTGAAGGATTCATGAAGGGAGAACTTGAGAAGAAGACCGACAAACAGTTGTTGGTAAACTTCTACCACGTAAGAAATTTATTTCGTCTAAATTAGAGGTTATATTTATTGTAATATAGAACAATGAAACGCCATCTCTCAAATGTGACTTGAGTAAGAGCGAAGAAGGACTCAAGCTTGTCGTCGTCGACGGAAAATCTGGAGAAGTCAAACTTCACTCTGTTGCTCGAATTCTGAACGACCAAACCGCTGAGATTGCTGCCTGGCACACTGAGAACAACGAGAAGGTCACCGATGCCCGTTTCTCTGTGAAGCTATCGAAGGCCCACATGATTCGTGCTAAACTCTTCGTTCGTCCCGATGTTAACCGCGAGATTGCCGTAAGTTACCTTACCGTAGTATTCCATTTTCATTCAACATATTTCAGAAAACCACTTTGCTGACTGTCAAGTCAGTGAAAGACCCTAAGAAGAACCAGTTCTTCCGTGACACTATGCTCTCTTTCTACAAAGCCAACCGCGAAATGAACAAGGATATCGTTGCAAACGTCAAAACGCTTACCAACGGATGGATCGAAGAGCAAAGAGTGTTCATGAAGGAGTTCGGATCTGAATACGAATCGCTCGTCGATATGGCTGAGGAGAACTTTGAAATGGCTCGCGAAATTGTTCTTGTCTCTTACGATACCGTATACCAAGTGGGTTTTTGCATAATATTTTGTTTTTTAATGTTTACTGTTCAGAAGGTCGAAGAACTCGTCGAATCGATTCCTCAAACCGAATTCAAGGATGTCATGCGCAACTTGAAGGCTTCATTCGATGACCTTCCTGGTTACATCGCTTCGGTTGTTGAACCATTCAAGAAGTTCGCAGCTACACTTTCGCAAGAGGCAGGCGAATTAGATTGGGAAACATTAGTAAACAGCATTTATTTAGATTGAAAAAGGTCAAAAAGGACTCGCAAAGGCTTTCGACTATATTGAGGAAAACATGAAGCTCAAGGAGCTCCAGAAGGCGATCGCAGAATTCATTAACAAGATGGTTGAAGCCGATTTTGTCAGATCTGCCATCAAGCAAGCTCGTGACTTCACTAAGGAATACGCCATGCCCGAAGTCTCAACTGCCCTCGAAGATGTTGAGAAAAATATCGACCAATACAAGAGCAAGCTGGAAAAGATTTGGATTCAAGTTCGCACTTCGCGGTATTCCATATATAATCACAATAATTTCAGATTAAAGATCAACTCATCGATTACGCCGCCGTCTTTGGAGTTTCATCTGCTGTGGAATCCGTTCTTGAACCCGTCGGAAACTTCGAATTAGAAAGACGCATCACTGAATTAGTTCACTTTTTGAGAGGAAAGATCACATCCAAAGACATTTCGGAGAAAGTCTGGAACAAATGGCTTCCTCGCGTAACCAAGAAGGACCTCAAGAAGGTTGAGATCGAAATCGAGATTCCGATTCCTGTTCGTTCGAATTCTCTGCAAGAACTCGTCGACCAGATTCATCCCGAACGCATCATTGCCATCAAGAATGACATTGCCCAGAAGATTGGTGCTATCAGTCTCACACCTGAACAACAGGTAACAATTTAATCGAATTCCTATTTTACAATCGTGCCGTTCAGAATTTGGGGTACGCAGTTCTCGATACCATTCACAGATACAAACCTCTATCGTTAAATGTTTATGATGCTGTCCCTCCATTCTCAAGTAAGAATTTCTAATTTTGTCATGTTCGAATAGTATGATTTTACAGGCAAAGCTTACCTCATTGGCGATAACAATTTTATCACATTTGACGGACGTGTTTTTAAGCTTAATGTTGCTTGCGAAGTTCTGTTGGCTGCTGATCTCATCGATTCAGAGTTCTCCGTCTCCGGATTGTTTGGTCAATCTGGTCTTGAACAGATCAAGGTTGAATACAAGAAGCATTCGTTTACTCTCGATCGTGCTGGAAAGGTTACTGAGGGTGGAAAGCCTGTTACTCTTCCATGGCAATGGCTTGATGATCTTGAAGGATTTGCGCGCGTGAAGATCGTTCAGATGGAAAATTACGTTCATTTCCACTCATATGATGGACTCCATGTCAAGTGCCAACTTGGAACCAAATTGTGCGAGATCGAATTACCTGGTAGAATGCACGGACGTAGTGCTGGACTTCTGGGATCAAACGATAATGAGCCTACGAACGACTGGGATCATGTCGATGGAAAAAAGAATGAGGTATTTGTTTAGTATGAATATTAGAATAATATAAAATTCAATTATTAGGAAGTTAACACCATGGCGTCGAACTTCGCCGTTAATGGAGCTTGCAAACCTGTCGCTGCTGCTGCTAAGCCATCTGCAGAAGACACTGAGTGCGCATCTTTGTTCAAGACAAACGACTCTCCACTCAGACTCTGTTTCGCTGTTGTCCTTCCGTCTCCCTTCTATGATATGTGCGCCATGGAACGTGCTAAAGGAAAGCCTTGTGATGTAGTTTCCGCTTACGTTAGCGCTTGCAACAACGTCGGAGTTGAAATTAACTTGCCTCACTCTTGCGGTAAGCAGATCGTACATGAACATGTTCAACGTGAATCGTTTAATTTTCAGTGAAATGCGACGGCATCGAAGGTAATAACGAGAAGAAATTAAGCACGATGACCGGACAAGACGTCGTCTTCATTGTTGAGGAAGCTCCTTGTTTCGAAGGAGACTACGCTAAAAAGATCGCCGATGTTGTCAGTCAAATGACTAAGGGGTGAGCATTGAGCAACACAATTTTGTTTTGGAAACTCCTAAAAATTTATTTTAGCAACGAAAAGTTCGGTTGGATTGGATTCGGAGGATTTGGTGCTCACAACCATCCTCATCTTCAGTCTTCACCATCGGCTTCTGTCGTTTTTGATGCTGCCGGAATCCAAGCGGTTGCCAAAGAAGCCCACTTTTCTGCTCCCGCAGACTCACTTCTTGAAGAGCCGCCAAAGTCTGATCCAATGAAGGCTATTCAATTTGCCATCGATCATTATCCGTTCCGTCTTGGAGCTGGAAAGACGATTGTCCTGATGACCTGCCAAAAGTGTAACTATAACAATATTGACCAACATGACCTTCTCGATAATCTTCTCCAGGAGGTGAAGCAAGCAATTTTCGCTCCGTTATTAATTGAATTTTAGGGTATTCGTCTTCACTTGGTTACCAGCCATAAAATTCGCAGCAGCAGCGATGACGTCAAGGCTGTCGGTTTGTTCCGTAGTTTTACTAAGCGGGCTATAATCCGCTATTTTAGGCTTTACCGCTGAAACTGTCTTCGACAAAGCAGGATCTACAGTCGGAAAACGCGAGGACATACGCTCTCCGAACGGAGTTTGCGCTGTCGTTGCACAAGAAACAAAGGGAACTGTTCTCAACTTGGTTAGTTCACAGTTCTGCAGATGCATACCAAGTAATCGTTCATTTTTAGAAGCATGGTCATCAGCTAGCTGCTCAGAAATTCGAGAAACCCTCTACCGATTGTCAGAACTGTCATTGTGAAGTGCGCGGAGTTCATGTGAAGACCGTCTGTCACCCATGTGAGATCATCGAACCGGTTAGCGTGGTAGGAAAAGTCACATATTAAATCAGTACTCCAACATATCGTATTTTAGAACTCAAAAGCATTTTCTTCAATTGCCGATTTTCACGATGCAGTGGAGATTAACAGTGACGTCGACAAGCGCATCCGTCGATTTTAATGAAATTGATTCTACTTACTAATATTATTACAATATCCTTTATTTATCGTTTGCAAAATACATAAATTTTTAGATGAAGGTTACTAAATACTATACATATTGAACCTGTACATGAATGTCGCACAGGACGAAGCGCTGAGAAAGGCCATAAAAAACATTGCGGAAGAAAATTTGACGCAGTTTGAGAACCCGTTTGATAAAAACTAGACGGCTTAAATGTTGGTAGCGGAAAAGCGTTATCAACGGATTGAGCCAATGTCACGTGATAATAAGTCGATGTTTCTAACTTATGCATTCATTATGGCCTGAGAAAGATGAGAAGGAACGACGCTGATCTCGTCGGCTTGAAGTGTGAAGTAGTATGTGAGAGTCGAAAGAATCGTCTGAACCAAATAACCCACGAAACAAAGCATCGGAATTTATTATCGGAATAAAAAGCATCGGAACATTGAAGAATACTGGATGAAGCATCGCTGCATCGCTAGCTCTTGAAGCGCCTGTAACACTGTCGTAAAATGTATCCGCAACTAATGCACAAGAAGCAAATGAGAAGCTGGACAACGTAGACAGCTACAAAATTAGGGTATAGAAAAAATTATCCAAATCGGTCCAAATGAGGTTGAAACGAAAGCTTTTCGATCAATGTGTTCTCCCATCAATGGCTTCCGGATGCAAAACCTGGAACTGGAGAGAGATCAGCATGTCCAAAAAAGCCGAAGATGGAACTTCAGTGACTTCATGACATCCAGATCGGTCCAAATGAGGCTGAAACAAAAGCTTTTCGATGAATGTCTTCTCCCATCAACGACTTACGTATGCGAAACCTGGACCTGGAAAGATATCAGCATGTCCGAAGAATCCGAAGCGGATGGAACGTTTTTCGACTTTTCACTGACTTCATGACATCGAAATCGGTCCAAATAAGACTGAAACAAAAGCTTTTCGATCAATGTGTTCTATCATCAATGACTTACGGATGCGAAACCTGGACGTTGACAAAGACGGCGCGAAAGAAGCTGGCAACAGCCCAACGAAGAATGAAACGCAGGATGATCGGTGTGAGGTTATTGGACACAAAATATAACGAATGGATAAGAGGTGTAACAAAGGTAAGAAATTTGAATGATGCCGCGCGAGATAGGAAATGGAAATATGCTTGGAAACTAGCTCGGAGCAACACTGGGAAATGGCAGAAGCGGATGAACGAATGGAGACCGCCGACGACAAGACCAATTGGACAAAAAAAAAAAATATTTCAAACTCGCATTTTTGTGAGACCTATCATTATTTTTTTTTTTTGTTGTTGGAGTACTAAAAGAGAGGTTGCCGACACTTTCTGAAACTCTTAAAATTATTTTATTGCGAAATATAAACGAAAACAAAGAGTGCAACCTTCTTTTCACGTCGATCTTTGTTTACACTCATTGATCAGTACTTGCTCGCATAATTTTTTCGTTAAAACCCCATCGAATTCAGCAGATTCTAGTCCTGACCCATATTCAGGATCGATTTATGCAACGCCCTTCAATATGGAGAATTGCGGTTGCCATCACAATTGATATGGAGACCTATCATCTATTCCTTCATGTTGTTTTCCTCGCTATTATAGCAACATTACTGTTCACCTCTATTTTCCGACGTATCGCTCGTCTCGAAGCTCGTCGCTCGAGCGAAGGCGTTTTTCGAGGATATTCGGAGATCGGCGAAGACGGACTAAAGCCTAAACCTGTCACAAAACGTTTGAATCAGTTTTGTGCTCCGGCTACTAGTGACAGCGACAACATGAACACCGGTAGGTGACCTCAAGAAGGATATGGAATCCATGCGAACTTTGTAAAGCCATTAATGCGAATTTTTGGGTTGTGAAATGAGGAAGGGTGATTGCGATACGGTTGAGTACCTTAATCCATTGTTTGTGGTTCTGTATTTGGCGCGTTGGTGTGTTCGGCGGATCGAATCGATTCAAATCCTTGTTGCCAGCACATGAATGACTGTCGCGTGCATAATATTGTTAGCGATCAAATGCTTGCCATCACAAATGCGAAACGCTTATGTGCTATAGTCGCGTTTATTTGTCAGCAATAAAGCGTTTTCATCTTTGCATCTGGTCTCCGTTTTTTTTTACAAAATCTGATTGAATAGTTTTTTACGTCCAGACTCGGTAACCTCAATGGATATCGGAAGCAGCGACACCGAAGCGCGTGAACTGACCCGCGATGAGATCCTCCACTTAAAGAAGTTGAAACTCCCGGAAGTTCGGATGGCTCTGGAGTTCAATAAGGAAGAGAAAAAGTTGAATATGTACGTGAAGAATGTTGCAAAACTTCCTTCGTTGTTATATTCTCCTGGAACCACTTGTCTGGTGACCATTATTGTGATTCGAAATGCGACCAGCAGGTGGTTGGGACGACGGAAGAGTTCTGTTGATATGTCGGTTAGTCTTTGTTTTCCGTGTATTCAAAATTTATTTTATTGCCGTTAGGAATATCGTAAACGAGCAGAACTAGTTGAATTTGCCTAACAATAAGTCTTTTACTTACGGAGTTATCCAAGATGATAAAATCTGAATTCGAAATTCACTTTAAATGAAAAAAATTATTGGATAAATTGAAGGAGTGGCCAGCAGGGAACGCCTGTGCTAACAACAGACATCCTCCATACAGAACTTCTAAAGCCTTTGTTTTGAAAACTATACTTTCAGAGAGAAAATGCGGTTTTATCGAAATCAGTATCTATTTTGATTTTAGAAAGTGGCTCCAGAAAATTTCACCTACTTGAACACACTATCCGTTCTTCGTACAAACACCACGGTGTTCAACGAGTTCTTCTCCACAGACTTGACCACAGCACAATATCACTCGACCATGTTAAAAGTTCAGTTTAAACACAAAGATCGTCACGAACGGGAGACCACAATCGCCGAATACGATCACTGGCTAGATAGTCATCCCATCGAAAAATTCACGGAATTCGAGCTCCCGCTTTTTTTAATAAATCCCGTAATCGTGTGCATAAATTCTATGCCGTAGCGTTACTTTCAGGAGCTCGGGTCAGTCGAATTTTCACTTTGCTATTTGCCAACCGCTGAACGACTTTCCGTCACGATCATGCGAACAATAAATCTTCATGTTGAAGGAAATCATCCGAGTTTGTTTTGATTTTTAAATTTTGTATGCACTGAACGTATTCTCCAGATTGCATAGTGAAAGTAGCTCTCGTATTACGAGATCGGCTCCGAGACAGACAGAAAACCAAAATAATGCCGGGTGCATCTGCAGTGTTCAATCATACGATGGCGTTTGAGTTGTCACGGAAAGACATATCCTACGCCACTCTTATTGTCTCTGTGTATCAAATAAACGACAGCTCAAAAGTGTGTAAGGTTGACATCGTTGACGAATCACCTTCAACATCAAGTGTTACTACAGCACCTGCTTGGTATTTATTCGTCAAAAGGACCACCATAAAATCTATGTGAATTATTCAGGCTACGTCGGATTGGACGCGTCGCGCTATCGGCTTCAAATGAAGGGAATGAGCGAATTCATTGGAATCGGTCAATGGAGAGTCCGAGAGAGAAAATCGCCGAAATCCATGCGCTTAAACAACTTTAAGTAAGGGAACTAATGCAATGTACTGTACATGAAATTCGCATTTGAACAAATTAAATTTTCTTTTATTAAAACCGCTTCAATTTGTCGCATAAAAAAAATTTTTCAGTACAACCGTATCGTCTTCTAAGGAGTGAATAAACAACATGTTTGCGGCGATATAGCGAGGGTAAGGGTATCCATAATTTCTCGGCATATTCGCTTGCTTCAGTTTTTTACGGTCTTCTATTTTCGAACTAACATTAAAGGAATCAAACTTTTTGACCTAAACACATCGGCTTGTTTAAAAAATAAATTAATTATGAACCAACCGCTTCAGCAAGCAGCCTTTTCTTGTAGAATGCATGCCAGACGACCCTATATGTTGCGCAGGGCTTACCATCAAACCTGCCCAGTCTTACCTCACGGAAGGTGCCTATAAGATCATGTAAAAATGGCCAAAACCACATATCCATACTTAGATTGTCCCGGGTCTTCTCAATTCTGAAATCCACAATGTCATCTGCAGTAATATTGAAAATTTCACGCTGTGATGGATGTAAATTGGTTATGGAGCGGTTGACATCTTCGATCACGTTACCCGCGAATCCTTCGTTATGAGTTAATTTTTGCATCGTATTCTAAGTTAATGACATGAGGATAAAACACAACAATTTAATAATGGTGGCTTACCTTATGCATGTTTCGAAACATCAGTTCAAAAACAGCTTTCGATCCGACTTCGATCTCTTGCTCATCTAATTTGACATCAGAAAAATGACGGATAAACTTAACTTTCAGCCGCGTCTAATAAACAATTTGATCATTATAAACAATAAAACGAAGAAAACTTGCCATTAATT
>KI645219.1:29204-45220 GCA_000505645.1 Steinernema monticolum
CAAAACACATAGGGAAACTGGCGATTTTTAAATGGCGACTCATTGTAAGACAAATGAATTTATTAGAACTCTTCATCCATTGAGCACTTCATCACCCACAAAAAAATCAAATAAACAGACAAAACACGAAATTACAAATGCACACTTCTACACCTCGTCGGCGTCAGATTCGTCTTTTGGACTGTTGACCACGGAAACAACAAAAGATTCCATCGCTTTTCCCAGTTGGTCGACCGTCGATATCAGCGAATCCATTCGATTTCTTCGTACATCTGAAGTCGTATCGATGCCTTCGTCTTCTTCGACTCCAGAAGGACTATGTAACGTTGACATCATCCAACTTTGGTCCATTGGAGTCTCCGCAGCGGTCGACTGACTTCCGATCATCTTCTTCAGTCGCTCCAACTGGAGCGCTAACTGGCGATTCTGTTCCTCGAGCACTTTGCTCCGCTCTTCGAGCCGTTGCTTGTGAAGTCGCAACGCGCGCGCTTCCTCCATGAATTGGTGTTCTTCCGCCGTTTGTTGAAGAGAAGGCACAGACCGACCATGCACGCGCTTGTTAATGCTCCGTCTCGGGGGTTCGAGGTTCGGAGTGGACCCTACATTCAGTTTCTTGCGCTTTTCGATTTCTTTCTTCAATTCGTGATTCTCGATTTGAAGTTTGTGCAGAAGTTGGTCGAGTTCTTCTTTGTGCATTTGTTCGACTTGAGAGATCAACTGGAGGGGGGATTTAACTTCGGCAGGAGTCGAAGTCGCCTTCGGAGATTCGAAGCCAACTGTAGGAGAAGACGCGGAAGCAGCGCCAACGTTGGCGAAAACAGCGCCGATTTCTTCATCACAAGGAGCGTCTGCGCTTGGAGAACCGCCGTGAATACGCGCCAGACGCTGCGAACAGAGCTGGATTCTGTGATGAACGGGTTCAGTGGCTGGATTCTGAGGAGTCGTGTGGCGATTTTCGAGAGGAACGCCTTCATCCACAGTTTCGACAGGTAAGTAGCCTGTCCGTGACTTTGAACCACGTAGTTTGTTGCGAATAAGGGCGCCGAAGTCGCGCATATCTTCGCGAGAAGTCGCCTACGTTAATATAAAGAAATGAATCTCAAATAAAGAAATGAATCTCTTACCGGCATGCAGTATTCCTGCATTGGATGTGTGAGTTTGTGGTTTTTCGCGGTTCTCTTGCTAAAAAAACAATTCTGGCAAATGTCGAAGTTGAAGCAGCGGAGACAGCGATATCGTAATCCGACGATAGGCAACATCTTGCAAACATTGCACTTCGATTGATGTTTCGCTGTTTCCGAAGCAGCGAGTCGATGCATCACAGGCAACCAGACGATACTTTGCGGTTCATCCCTTAGCCACCCGAGAAATTGGTCAATTCCAATGGTCGGAGGGTATTTGGCTCGCTCAAAACAAGAACGCACAGAGGGTTCGACGTTGGAACCTCCAAAAGCGGCGGATTCTCCAAGAAGTTTTGGAATCTGAAAAAAATCCTAATTATTTCATATATGACAGTGGAAATTACATGAATGAGATCATAAAAGAGAATTGCTAAGCGTTTGTGATCGACTCCTTCGTTCGTTGAGATCAACTGGAAGAGATCTGCAAATTTTCACATTGTAAAAAGAGTCGAAAATGGGTATATATACATTTATATTTGTCTTCAAGGTTGGAGGCACTTAGAATGACGAGAGCCACTTTGAAGGAAAGACAGCGCATAATAGAATCGCGACACCTGAAATTAAAAATGAATTGCATATAATAAAGATAAACTCACGGATCATAAATATTCAATAATATATTAATTGCCAAATCGACAGCCAAAGCAACACTTTGAAGAAGTTTTGGATGCCTTGTGTGAATTCCTTCGAAGAGGGGGACGAGACAAGCTACCATGTCCTCCGTGGTTATCTGCTCCTCTGCACACTTTTCGGTCTGCTTGAAGCACTCTTCGAGATCTCTCAATTCTATCAAATCCACTAAAGCTAGAATTTGTTATTAAACGATTATCTGGAATCTTACAGCAGAGCCGTTTCTGTAACGCCCGCAACTTCATACCGGTACGGTAGGCGCAGAATTTGACCTGATTGAAATGCGCCAGTTGCTGCAGAATCTCGACCATATGCGGGTGGTCCCACTGCGTGTTGTGCGTGTGGTGGTTGATGTAGTACGGTAACTGATTGTGCTTTGAAATTGCTCGTTGCCACGGTGGGTACACCGACTTCAGCAGGAAGTGTTCACTTGAGGGACCGAAATCTTTGAAGGCGCGGTCAAGGGCTGCTCCTCGAGTGATAACGTCTTTTTTCAGCTTCGCGTATCGCTCGTTCACTGCACGAATCTGAGCATCGAGTTCCCTCGTCATTTCGATGTTGGTTGCCTGAATTCTGCCGGCGGAATCGTTGACGTCATCGAGGAGGAGACCGGTTTCCTGCACTCTCTGCTGCAAGAATCCCTGGTCTCCGAGACCTTCGCGAAGTTGATCCAGTCGAAGCTTTTCAACCGGCTTTCTTCGCTCCAGGTCGGCTTCGATAGCGCCAAGAGCGAGGAGGGATTCTGCCACCGCCTTGTCGAGATCCTGCATTTCGCGATGACCACTGTCCACGACTCGACCCCAATCTGCACATTGCTCTTTCAGTTCAGTCCATTTTCCTTTGAGGCGATCGCTGTCGGCGAGAATCTTGACTCCTACACGTCGTTGAACATTTTTCAATTCAGCTAATCACATATTATTTGATAAAGTACGTAAGGAAGGTTTAAACTCACAAATAGGACTAGAATCGGTTTCCAATACGCTGTTTGCATACATTTGAGGCCTTAAATCGTGTTGCATGAGATAACTATGTGCGAGCTCGATGGCTGACTGGACATCCCTTTCGCGTTCCTCAATCGCCTTCTCGATCCCCTGAGCAAAAATGTATATAGTCTATCCACGCAATTATCTCAATTTATCACCTACCTTCACGTTGTCATTTTGTTTGTGGATGGACGCCAAATCTCCCCCTAACGGTTGGTCCAAGTATATCGCCTCTGACTGCGACTCGATCCAGTAAATCAATTCCGAGAGATTATTTGTCAGTTTATCACACTCCTCGCGTGCGTTCTCCAATCGTTCCCTGCAAATTTATGCTTTGGAAACACAAAACAGTCCGAATTACTTACTTGACGACGTTGTCGGTGACATTGAGCAACGTCCACCGCTCGTCCAACTTTTCCAGCCTGTTAAGCAGGTCGTTTCGTTCCTTTCCCTCGTCGACACCTTCCGCCAACTTGTGTCCCATTTGCCGCACCGACTCTATCACTTCTCGATGCGCGTCGATTTCGGCGCGAATTTCCTTCTCCTTGTTGATCCAGTCTTCGCGCTTTTCGGTATCCTTTAGACGAGCAAGGTTATTCGTCGCGTCTTGCAGGTCATCCATCCGTTTTGAGACGTTATCAATCCATTGCTCAAATTGCGTAAGTGCTGAGTGGAAGTCACTTCGGGAGCGCAAGGAAGCTTCGAGCACGGCGCGTCGTATTCGAATACTAAAGAAAAATTAAACTTTAAATTTCCAAAAATAAGAAGGATTAATGAGTTTATGAGAGACACGAAACGGACTCATCCGTCACGCTCCATTTAACAAAAAAACTCACTTGTCGTTGAACTTCGTCCATTGCATGTTAATCTTGCTCGTCTGATGACTCAAATTGTGTCCTTCGTCCTTGCGGTACTCGTCTAGCAACTCATTGCTGATCTTGTTTAAATCACTCATCTTCCCTCTTGTCCCCTCCATCTGCGCGACCCACGACTCCACTCTCTCCAGCTCGCTTTTCAGCGCATTTTCGCTTAATTCACTTGCACGCGCTCCACTGTTGAGCACTGCGGAGCCTTCAGTTAACCACAGTTCAACCGAATTTCTTAAGGCATCCCAGCTGCGACTCGAGTCGACCATTTTGTTGAGTTGACACTTTCGTCGCTGACACTGCGACATCACCCTTTCAAGATCATGACGACAAAATTGCGCGCGATCCCTCACAAGGTCTTCGCGACTTTCGTCCAGAATCTTTAGAATATCGCATTGACGGAGCTTCAGCTCGTCCACGCGATTCTGCATCCGATTAGCCGCCTCTCGAATTGCGTTCACATCGCTGACGTCTACCGTAGAAGAAGCGTCACGTTCGGTCTCGAACACCCAATGTCGCAGTTGAACCACAGCGTCTAGGCGTTTTTGTTCGGGACCCTTAAGATGAGCAACACGTTCAGTAGCTGTGGTGATTGTTGAACCGTCGTGGGTAGTCAGAGTGCCGTATTCCGGTTCAGTAATTGTAGGTTCTTCTTCCACAGTTTCGTCAATTGGAGTCTTCGATTTTGAACCGATTGTTGAGTATATCGGTTCTTCTTCAACGCCTGAAATACCGAAATTCGGACTTATTATCTTCCCCATCACCTTACTTGAAGTGCTTTTCTTCTCCGAAGATCTTTCGCTGACTATCGATTCGATTTCCTGACGAACGGACTCAAAGTTGCTCGAGAGCTCTTCTATCATCTAAGGAATATATTTACGTGCTGATAATTGTTTGGGTAACTCACCTTCTGCTGCTCCTCTTTCGCAGGAATCTGCTCCTCGGAGCATACAACGTTCCATGTTTCCCTCAAACGTTCGAGCACATCGTACTTTTCAACTGCTTCGCTTCTCAATTTCTCGATATTCGCTTGTGAAGGAATGTAAATCGTCGCAGTCTTAGCGGCTTCAAGTTGCTTTTGAGCGCCGTCAACCCATGCATCGATCGAACGGAATTCGTCCCAGAATGCGGTGCAATCGGCGGTTTGATGTTCAAGAGCTGTTTTCTTCGAGTTCAATTCGTGGCGAAGCTGAAAGCCGATACAGTAACCTATTTTTCAGTGAAATACATACGTCAGTGACACGCGATCCAAGCTCCGAAACGGTCCTCCTCACATTGTGTTTGACGTCATTTTCCACGGATTTCAACATTACAAATCGGTCTTTAATGTTCTCGATTTGGCGGAAATTGTCCACTTTAAAAGGATAATCCCTCACACGATCGAATATCTTTTTGTAGAGATCGGTCAGGGCAGGTTCATTTAAGCAATGAGTTGTCGTTTGCTGAAATACCGTAATCCAAATAAAATTTGATAATACTTACAATGTCAGCTTCAGTCTCTTCGCACCAAAACTCGAGCATGTCGATGTAATTCATGAGTTGACTCTGATCGGCGCACCTCTCTTCCAAACGCTCTCTTCTCTCCTTAACCACCGCTTCGACCATCTTGAAGTCTTCGCTCATCGCTTCGAGACGCTCTTCGTAACATGTCTTTTCCGAGGTGGTGAGCTGCATTTCCAAAGGCTGCAGCTTCGTTTCGCACTGATTCAGGTGGACGGCGGCCCGAGGAAGCAGATCCTCCACGGCGAGTTGTTCGTTCTCCAACTCGTCGAGATCCGGTGTGCGATTTCTTCCTTCGTTACGATGAATCTGCGCTCCGATCTCAGCGATCAACTCAGCGGTATTCGTGAAATGACTCTCGAGATGGTCCTTCGTTGCTTGACGTTCGATGAGCTGGTCCCGACGCGAAATGATCTCGTCGCGAAGATTTACAATACGCCGAGTCGCGTGCTCATTCTCGACGATGTCCATCGTCATCTGGAGCGATTCGACGAGCTGTGCGCCTCGCTCCAACTCGTCTTCGAATTGCTGAAAAACGCACGAATTAAGGATTACGGTAATGGGAGAAAAGCATTATATGGAAACATCTAACGCCCTTTCCGATGTCAAAGTCGTTTTTGCGAGTATTTTACGTTTCGACAACAATTGAGCTAATTTCGGGCATATACTCTAACGCGATTTTTTTTATTGATGATAACCATGATAAAGTGGAAAATAGGTATTCAGAATTTGAATATTCATTTACAGCTGCATCAGCGAATGTATTTTTTGCATGAAATTCGTAAGCGGTTAGAAGAATTGGTCATTCTAGTGATTTTAAACGACCGTTTATTTCATTTATGATACGATGTCGCAAACGCCGAAATAATGAGCAGAAAATGGAAATCATCCGTTCACTTGACATCCTTTTACTTGTATTCCAAACCCATACGAAGCACAAAAAAACGATTCCTTTCGCTCTGATAAAACGAAGAGTGCATACGAAATTGTAATGAACAACCGATTTTATCAGAAGCGCGGGAAGACAATGTCAGGTGGTGTACTGGCGCAAAAATTTAAAGTTTGCTGAACAGAGGGGCTCATGAAAGAAAAGCAAACAAATTAGAGGGATTACGATCGAGTGCAATCGATTGGAGAAGGGGAACGATTGCAAAATGGCGTGGGAAAGGTCGGGTTTTGACGATTAATTATGGAAGGTCGGTTGTTGGTGATGCACCGATGACGCGCCTTGTCTGTCGTAAAGAATTTATTGAGCGCTAAAGGAGAAAAACGGAGCGGAGAAGAAAGGAAGATGATAAGACGAACCATGTGGTGGGGAATGCGATTCATAACTTTGCAGTTGCAGTGATTCAGAACGAATAAATAACGTGGAGGTATGGAATGAAACGATTTGAAACGCGGATTATGAACGGGGAACCGAATTAGAGCAAAGCGAACTGAATGCTTTATCGTGGTGCGAAAGGTTCTTTTTAGAATCTTTATGTCAGTCTTTTTATGTTTTGAGTGTGTTTCTAAAAATTCGCACTGTAATTCCCTTATTTTTCCCGAAAATGCAATAACTCTTAATACTCTTAAATACATACATCCAGTTTTCTCAATTTCGATTCCAACTCTTCATAGGGCAAAGCTTCGTCACTCTTAAAGTAATCCTCCATCTGGTCCATGTTAACGTACACTTGATCCAAAGTGTCCACTGTCTCAATGAGAATCGTCGGCGTCGCGCGCTTCTGGACGATCGGCGAAGTCGCCACTTCGAGCGAAGGCGCCTGGTCAAGCCGAGATCGCTCGTCTTCAGTCTCCTGTACCTCCATCGCCAGAGATTCGACGGCTCCAGCACTGCTCAACGAAGCCCTATCATAATCGCTGTGCGGATGTGCCTGACCGGGCTTCGGAGCGAGCGTCTTCCTTAATCGATTCTCGATATCCGCCAAACGAAGATTGAATTTATTCATCGAATGAATCGGTCGGAGCGAGGAAGATCCAGGAAGCAAGCAGTGAATCTCGTTAGCCTTCAGTTCCAAGGATTCGATCTGATTTTGTCGATCAATTAGATCTTTCTGAGTCGCCTTAAATCGTTTCAATTATCTCCAAAACAATAAAAACTGGAACATACCTGAGCAATTGCTCTTTCATTCATATTTCTTTCCTCCAACTGGTCAAGAACTTCGCTAAATGTGTTAAGTTCTCTTTTGAAGGCGGAATTTCGTTCCAAAGCAGTCTTCAGAATCCCCTTATTGACGTCTATTTCGACGTCGACTGTATTGGCAAGGGCGACAACGTTATCCAACTTCTCGAGTGCTTCGTGAAGTTCGAGTTCCATACGACCGTTGTTCGCTAAAGCCCTTCCCTCGTCGAGAATCAATTCCATTTTTAATTTGTGATCGTCGAACCAGCCAGACACCTCCTGAACAACTCATTAAAAAACAACCGTAAATCGAACTAACGTGAACTCTGTCATTCCATTCATCGACGTCATCCACAGGAAATTCGTCGAAATTAACTTGGTCGTTTGCGCACTCAAATGCTTCCAACATCTTCGACACGTTCTCTGCGAACGAAAGTCCGGGTTCAACGTTCTGAAGATCCGGAAGCGCGATAATATTAATGATACTGCTCTGCTGTGTTTCGCAAGGTTTTTCTGTACATTCTTCGATCGGTTGGCACCTTGCTTCGAGAACATTCCATCGGGAGAGAAGCTCCGCCACTGGCTCCGACACCTTCTGCTTCGCAGTGTCACTCAATGCGGTCAGATGCCGACATTTGTCTTCCAAACGTTGCTTCAGAGACTTCTGCCTTGTCAACTGCACTTCCAACTCGGCCAGGTCGTTTACATCTTCTAGATTCTGCACAACGTCTGCGAGTTCTTCTCGCATGTCCTCGATTGTCTGAATCACCCGCTCTTCCTCGCTCGACTCTCCACTAGTCGTGCGATCCTTCAAATCCTCTTTCCACTTCGAAAGTTGTCTCTGAATCTTCGCTACACGCCCCTTCCAATGCAATTTCAAAATTTCTTCGATTTTGATGGAATTCTCGCGAAGAAGTTTCTCGAACTCGGCGACTCTCCGAATCGCGGGCATTCCCTTCAGAAGAATTTTCTCCATCTTTTCAATTTGCGTCACTTCGCTATCAATAGAGCCTTCCTCCTTCGTGCCGAGACCCGACTCGATTTCATTCAGTACTTTATTGACGTAAACGTTTTCGGCGTCGAGCTTTTCAAGCCAATTATTGCATCTCTCTAGTTTTTCTACCGTAGCTTCAGCCTAAATTTAGTTGTTAAAAAAATAAATAAGTAATTTTAAATCCACCCTTGACTGCAGTTGCGATTGCATCATTTGCGTTTGCTCCAATCGATCGACAACCCTTTCAAGCTGAATTCCTCCAAGGATTCCCTCTCTTAGCAAAGCATCCTTGCTGGATTCTAATGCCAAAATAGCATCCGCAGCGTTTTCCACCGATTTCTGAAGCTGTCTTGCGTGAAGAAGAGAATATTCGCAATTTTCCGCCTTGATTCCCGTGAGATCGTCGATCGCATTCTCCAAATCTCCGAGTTCGCGAATCACGCGATCCAAACGGTCGTCGAAGAGTACGGGCTGTTTGAACTGCTCGAATTTCACTCGGAGTTCGTTTAACTGGTTCTAAACAAAGTTGTATTTATGCAAAAAAAAAAAACAGTTAAGGATACGGTAGCATGTTCGAGTTGCAGTTGGAGCCTGTCGCTCGAAGACCACTGATTCTTGTTTTGTTCAATAAAAACAGCCAAATCGCTAAGAAGATTCTCGTATTCATCAAATTCCTGACTCATTTGCTAAAGAGCTACGATTACGGTAAGCAACAAAAATCTTTGTTAGAAAGTTAGAAGAATCCTGCAATACACTGCACCACCCAAAGGAATTAAACGTTAGGTTAATAGATAGAAAAAGAAAAGGGGCGCACACAAAACACTTCGATAGACTTACACCAAGCAGATTCCCAGCGACGTAAGCGTCCTAAGCAAAGACAGAAGCGTAGGAAAAGACAGAAAAGCAAGTGTACGGTTACCTTGTACTCGTGAGGAACATCGAGTGCGTGAATATCACTCGAGATTCGGAGATTCAGGATGTGATGCATGTGGTTGCACCACGACTGACAATTGCAGAGTTGTTGCTCGAATTGTTCGCATTGGGCGATCGCGTCGTGAAGTCGCGCGACTCTTTCCTTGGCACGATCCACGGCGGAGTCGCGATCTGATCGCAGGCGGTCGACGGAATCTCGCATGAAACTCTCCTCCATCGAGAGGGAATCCAACTCGGAATCCACCTCTTCGCTGCTGAGCCCGTCAATAAGTCGTTCAAGATTCTAAAAAAATACCGTAACCTTTTTGCTGTCAAATTCGCAACCGCATTATAATTTCCATAAATTTCTGTAAAATCAATGAAGACACTTACATCGAGATGTTCACTCAACTCCTCAGCATCTGCAGCTGCTTCGCTAGCCTTCAACCCTTCTCTCAATTCATTTACCAAAGCGGTTTGTTGCCTCAGCGAGGATTCAATTCGCTTCCTCTGCTCCTTCTTCAGACAACTCAGATGATCATCCAACTCAATTTCGAGTCGTTTCCACCCTTTCTCCAACTCGATCGCTCGTTTTCGTGTATCTCCGATCAAGGAATCTTTCTGTGGATTTTTCGACTTCATCACAGCAGCGCAAATTTCGTCAAAACACGCGATAGCTTCGTTCTTCACGTGAGAATACTCGTTCAAATGATTCCGCAAATCTTTAAATCTCTCCTGAAGTTCAGGCAACTCTCCATTGTCCCTCTTTAACAAGTCGAGTGCGTTTTGTTGTTCGTGAATCGTCTTCAGCGCTTCTTCCATTTTCAGATTTGCTTTCTCCGTTTTTTTAATCGCTTCTGCCACGAGATCCTGTTTGTAGGCGACAGCGGCTTCCAAGTCAGTCAACTCGTTCTGAACGAAAAGGTCATCACCTGCATTTTGACGGCGATCTTCGAGTTGCATGAGAAGGCGCTCACAAGTGTCCAAGTCGGCCTTCAATCCGGGAATGTCGCCGACTGTAGCTTCGGTGTTAATGAGATCGGAATCTGATGTTTTGATGAAGTTCTCGTGACTCAGTTTTCGTTGTTCATGCTGTAAAAACAAAGTGAATTTCCACGAAATAGATATCGCGACTAGTATGATCGTTTTCGGTGGTGGCACTCTTATGTTCGCGCTTTTACTTTTTCCCCATTATTGCACCGTAGAATTTGATTGCCGTTGAGAAAACCCCTATATGTATATTTACTGCGGCGTTCCTTAGTGTAACTATTCGTCAACAAAATGTCAAATTACTGGCTGCGACGGCACATCGATCATATTCTCACTCGAAACAAAATAAAACAATCGTCTATATATCATTTATGGTCGGAACAAACGTTTCCACTTTTTTTTCTACCAAATTCATTGTCTACAAATACGGTCTAACACATAATCTAAATTTTAATCCTCATTTACAGTTTTCGCCACTGGTTCATGCACAAATCTGTAAATGAAAGTTCTCACCTTGAAAGAGTCCATGCGCTCGACAATCTCTCTCATCTGTGCCTCGAGTTCGTCCAATTGATCGGCGCCGTGGTGATTTCTACGAAGAAATTCGATATTTTGCTGCTGCACTGCCAACTGTTCCCTCATCGCCGCCAATCGCTTATCACGCTCCTGACGTGAGATCCTCGCCAAGTCGTCGATGATTCCGTTGGCTCCTTGAAGCCAATCACCGAGCTTTCCCGCGATATCCATGTTCTCCTCGATCTCCTCGTTCTTCTTCAAAAGCGAATTCAGCGATTCGCTGATCTTCGTCACGATTCGCTGCCACTTCTTCATGAAGTGGTCGAAGGCTCCGTTCGCAATATGAAGTTTTTCCGCGTCAAGACCGAGTTCGTGGATATCCACGAGTTGCATCTGCAAAGCATTCACGCGCGTTTCTTCCACTTTGATCTCTCGAAGGCGCTTTTGACAGATCTGAATCATTCTGCGCATGTCTTCGGTCTTCTCGGAGATAGCGAAGGAGTTCGTCCACACGTACAGAGGTTCCATTTCGTCTTCGATCGTTTCCACGTGATTTATAAAACTTTTTATTGGATCGGATTCTTCTTCGTCTTCGTCGTCTGTCGTGACGACTGCGGTAGGTTCTGCGAATTGGACATGAGGCTGAAATGACGCAAATTTATAAAATGCAGTACATTATATAACAATTACCAATCGGCGTTCGTGTTCACGTTCCTCATCAGTGGTTTCTGGTCGTTCGAGATCAGTCAGATTCGCTTTCCCCGTGCGTACAAGCTTGAAAAAATCTCGTCAAAAAGTCCATTAATCAATAAAAACACGCACCATTTGCGAATACTCCTCGAGTCGCGTTACTATATTGTCCCATCTCTGTGTAACTGTTTCGAGCGCCTGGCGGACCCTCGTAGCCGCCAATCCGTTCGTCAACTGGTAGCGATCGTAAAGCACTGTCGAAATCTGACTAAGACGCACGAATTGGTTATGTTCTTTTTCCAAAAGCGCCTCAATCCTGTGCATGATACCCATCTGCTCAATCAGCTCGTCATCGTTGTCCAAGTGCTTGGCCGACCTCAGAAGTGTCAGATCGTCCTCTCGGTCCGAAAGCCATCGATTCAGATGGTCATGAGTGGTGTCGTACTCCTGCAGAAGCTCAACAAGTCCATCCAAAGCCTTCGCCCGCGTTTCTGCCCACCCGCAAATCGCCATCCATCTAAGTGATTCTTGCAACTACCATAAACCCAGCATAACCTCACCTCTGTCCGACCATCTGCAGCAACTTCTCGAGATCCTCGTACTCACGCTCGCTCGTTTGTTCGCATTCGTCGACGACGGCGACAAACGTTGAGAGCTTCTGAATGGAGTTCTGCTGCGCGTCGATTTTCTCTTGGAGCGCTGCGTGTTCGTCGATCTGCTTCGCGACTTCATCAGCGTTGTCGGAGATCGTCGAGTTTGTCGCCATGGTTTTCTCCATCTCGATCAGCCACAAGGAGATCGTCTCGAGTTGCTGGTGCTGAAGGCGGTTCAGATGCTGTTGAAGACGATTTTGACGTTCCATCGCGAGCGCTCGCACGGATTCCCAGCGCTGATTCACGATCAAAAGTTGGCCGACGATCGACTGCGAGAGGTCTTCGTCCACTTTCTGGCTCAACTGTTGGCCTCTGAAAAGAGATATTTATTATCATAATCCCATAAAGTCAATAATCCTCAAAGTAATTGCTACAAAAAGATATACAGATATTTTCCTCTATGCACTTGCAGTTAAAGATTCATAGAAAACCAGAACACATACCGATGAAGGACTCTTCCTACGCTGTCTTGGCTATGAGTCAACGAAAGCATAAACTGCTCGTGCTGCTTGAACTGTTGTTTCACGGTTTCGACGTCGTTTTCGTGCACGGAACCCATCATTCCGAGTTCCTCCTCGGCTTCCAGCAGCCATGTAAGCACTTGTTCGAGGCATTGTTCGTATTCTCTCACTAATTCTTCGTTTTTTCGTTTCTTCCCACCTTTACCCGATTTTTGGCTCGAGCTTGATGACTTTCTTGACCTCTGTTCTGTCTGAAACTGTGGAATCTAACAACCATCCTAAATTAACACTCATTTTGTCTAATTAACGAATTTTTATGAATTTCACTTTTTGTTACAGAAGCAATTAAACTATATATTTTTAACAATTATATTCCGATTTGATTGACATTCGTCTACAGAGCGCTGACAGTTGATGTATCGAACCTCTGAACGTGATTTGACACTAATAGCAAACGCTTTTAGAGTCAACTGACCCGATTATAATTCGCATTAAATCGCACGCAAAACTAAATTTGAATTATGTTCACATAATATGGAAACGATTACAAATGCCTTTAAGAAAAACGCACCTTTTCGCACGATTTTCGCTGTTTCATTTCCTGGAATGATGAACCAAAGATGCGCTGCATTTCCACTGCAATAAAGATGCGCGATAAACGAATCCGTTTCTATAGCGCCTAAGCACTTAACCCTCGAAAGAGAGAATCGAGTAAAGTAAACAAACGATAGCGCGATTGTTGTGACCTTTTGAGAGCGTTTCGAGAGTTTGTGGCAGATGGAGGTGTGCGAGCAATGAAAACACAAAGATTAAGATTTTTTTAAATGTTTAAAAATGTACACAATTAACATAAGTTTGGATTTGGACAACACAAATAGGCACAAGCTAGGAAGCTTAAACCTAATTTGTCATGATATTCTGGTGTCTGGTTTGTAGGCTAAGTCTAAGTCTGAGGTTTGACATGTTACAACATGATTTTAAGGTATTTCAGGTAGATTTAAGCTTAGGCGAAAATCTAACTACTTTAAGTTTGGGCTTAGTTTAAAGTCTTGACAAGGTAGACTTAAAGTAGTATAAACGAAACATTAAGGATTAGGCTATAATGCAGACATATTGAGCCTAGGTTTAGACGCATATCATCATAAATTAGGCTTAAGCTTTGTAGCTTGGGTTTATGTGCCCTCCAAGGTCCAACTCATGTTAATTGTGTGTTGTAACTAATGGAAGGTTGAACATTTTTTGATCATCTTGGAAATTTTGAAAATTTTAGGTAGTTTTAGCATTTCGACGGTTCAAAAGTCGTTCGGACTGTGATTCGTTACTACAAGCGAAAAATGTTTATTGTTTGATTGTGTGGTTGTATATTGAATAAACAACAGAACATATCATTTAAGGATTCGTCAAACTAAACGAATAGAATATGGTTTGTTTGCAACGTATTTATGACAAGTAAATTTCGGAACAAAATCAAAATTGCATCAAAGCAAAATTTGTCTGAATCATGTCAAAGTCAGAGAGTTTTAATCTACATTTTGAGTCATCAAAAATATGGCGTTTTGGTTTCGGATACAGTAAACCGCACCAGTTTACCATTATGGATACTTTTAAAAGAATGAGTAAATAAAATTTGAGAAGGTTGTAACACAACTCACATCGTAAGAAGAAGGCTGGGTGGGCGATGCCGGCGGTGCCATGTCCACGGAATGCTGCTCCACAATCTGCTGCGCGGGATGAGGCGCTGGCGGTTGCGGCACAGGACTGACTACTGTAGTCGCTGTTGCCGAAGACGTCGTCGGCAGCGAAGCCGTGGAGGTGGCGGATACCGACGACTTGGAAGTCGTCGTTTGCGACGTCGACGTTTGTCCCACAAGGGTCAAATACAGAGTCATCAAATAGCAAACGACGCTTTTCAAGTCGAGGTGTTCGCTGTGCAGATCTAAAACAAACAGATCATAACTTCCTGTCACGACCACACACGTCGGAATTGGAGGTTCCGTCACTGCGGTTATTAGAAGAAGTTTTGAAAGATTGCTGCGAATCCGTAGATTGAGAAAAGGAAAAACGTGCGACGAACGAAAGAGGAAGCGAAGGCAAACAGCACTCGCGCAATCAATCGATTTCGAAGATGAAAAAGAAGGAAAAGTCAATTCTCGAGCGCCGCCGCCGCCGTCGATCGAGCGATCTCTATGCAAATGCGAGCAACTTGCGTGCTTTCATTGGAACGTCCAGAGTTTGATCTTTTGAAAAACAATTGCAAAGGGAAAGGAAGGATCGATTGAACCAGTCAAATGTTTCGTACTTTAAGGGTTGTTTTGTTAGGAAGATTATGAGTCAGACAAAAGGTGTTTGCAGAGAAACCGAAAATTGCTCTAAGATAGTCAGACCTTGAGAAATCCTTAATAGGCCAATAAACCTAACAAATTGGTTGTCCTTTTGCTCACAGGTAAGTTGAGGTCATCTCTTATTGAAGGAAACACGGTTATGCGTTCTCTTAGTGTCAAGAAATATTTCGAACTAAATATATTTTTAAAATACGCGATACATTCACAAAATCCACTACTAATTTAATCTCATCTCTGATTCCCACACAAATCACAGAAATAACAATCTAATTAAGGGAACACGTTTAAGCGGATCTCCTTCATCGCTAATCTCCGCGTTCCCAGCGCCAGACAAAACAAAACACGTTCCTCTGCGACCAAACACCACTTGGAAGGTCCTTCGCAAAAGCATTAACACGCGGATAAGAGCCGCACAAGAGCTTTCGTCGACAGTAATCCATTAGTCACACAAACCATCTGTCGTTCCCGCACGAATTACTTAAACGCTTCTTTCTCCGATCGCGAAATCGACGAAAAGAGATAATTATGTGGGAGCGGTGATCTTCCGTGATGGAATCGTCGCGCGTACGGAGAAGCGATCTGACCACGTAATTATTGCAAATAATTTGCATGTCATCGCTAACCCACTTTTGATGCGAACTGACAGGTTCCGACGCCCAAAGATCGAAGAAGGGAAAACGGTGTTGGGAACGGCGATTTATTTTACAGTTGGATGTTCTGCAGAAGGAAGTTGTGCGTGAAAAACTATTTTAACTATATAAAAACTAAACTATATTTGCTGTTTAATTGTTGGAAAGCAAACAAAAGGGAGACTATTCGGTGAAAATGAATGAGTAATATTTGCTTTGAATTCACAAAATCCATTAATAATCTAATCCCTATGAGTGGAAATTGAATGATACACAAGCACGGGCAATACATATAAATTTGCATTATAATGACATATTTTAAAGTAGGTCAAACATGAGCTTTTAAGAATGCGTTTGTAAGCCTGTTTCATACTAATTAATGAAGTACAATTAGTACGTAAAGTACAAGTACAACTTACAATTATTATGACAGAGTTTTTCACCATTGGCAGACCAAAGCTTGGTTTTCCTAAGACGATACGGTTTTTTTCTCAATAAGTGAGTCTTCAGAATTCAGAGTCTCTGAACAGAGTTTTTGAACGAT
>KI645229.1:10421-23489 GCA_000505645.1 Steinernema monticolum
CAAAGTCAGAGAGTCCGAACGAAGCGTCCTTCTGAAGGGTGCTCGCAAGAACATCCAAAAGGGTTTCGTCTTCGGTTATTTTGAATTCACAGAGCTAAATGGAAAGTTGTTTAAAGTAATGGAGTCGCGGGGCTGACCTCATTGATCGTGGACGTTCTGAATCCTCGCACAATTTGCGCGTTAAAGTATCCGCAAACGTAATTTCCACAGATGAGTGCGAGCTGCACGATGGAGTTGAAAGCCATTGAATTGTGAATCCTTTTTGCCGCGAGCGCGAAGTCATTCAGTTGCTGCTGGATTTCTTGCACTTTCGTGTTCAATGAAGCTGTGTAGGACAGCACAAAAAGTTTCTCTTCAAATCGATCGATTTTCGTGAGCTGAATGAGAATAAATGGATTAGCAAAGACATTGCAAAGGAGTTCTCACATCAAAAATGAATTTCTCATCTTCACTCAACGAGGAAACGTTGTTAATTTCGGCAAAACTTTTGAATCTTTGGATGTCAACAGCGCTGGGAGCGATTGTCTCAAGATCAGAGATGTTTTCGGTTGTGAGATCGTTGGTTTGTAATCTAAGCAGAGGTTACGGTATTTCATGATCTGATTTAATGGCGTACTTCGCGACTGCGTAGAGAATCTCGAAGGGTTCTTTGTTGATCTTTTGACGTACAACAGAGATCTGCCCGAGTTGTTCGATCTTGAGGAGAGCGCTGGATGACTCAGCGAGGGATTCGAACTTGGTCATGTCTACTTTCTAGAAATTTTAAAGCTATAGCACTCTAAGAAAAGGCACATACGTCAACAAAACCCGATATGTCAATGAAGGTGTCGAATATGGTGTTGGTAAGTTGATCAGCGTTGAGTACCGACCAGTCGAGGTGGTGCGCGAGATAGCGAGGTTGCATGTTTTCGCCAGGCTGGACGGTGTAACCCGACTGCGAACCACTCGAATCCGAGTCAGGACCTCGCCACGCGTTGCCGATGCCTCCAAGTTGGGACGAAAGCTCCACTGAAAATAAATTACTGTATCCGTGAAAGGGGAAGCGAAAGGCCTACAAAGTTGCTCGTTGTGAGACTGCATCTTGTAGTCGTCGTTGGATGACGCACTCGAAGAGAGAAGACCCGCTTCGGTGTCAAAAGAACCGTTAGAGTTCTCCCAGATCTCCTTTTTAATCGCCTCACCGGTCTTTACGGCTACCGTAGCCCCGACGATTCCTGAATTCTGTCTGTTGTTGTTGTTATTGTTATCTTCGTATATTCCGTTCAACGACGAATTCAAAAGTCCCGGAAGGGAGACTTGCTCAGGAGCGAGTTTCCCCGCCATCGCACTCACGTAGAGGGCTTCGAAGGCGTTCGGATTTAGATTCGGCGTCTTCCGCTGATTCTGCGCGTTCTGCCGTTGCTGAAGCGCCTGTGTATTCATAGCTAACAGGAAGTTGTTCTTTCCTTCAGCGTTGCGTTGTCGTTGGGCTTGCAACTGGCTAGCTACGGTATTTGGTCCCGACACGGGAGAATTTGTTTGATTTGTGAGTGGAGTGTTCGGGAGCTTTGGAGACGCACGTTTGCCTCCATGCATAGGACGACCCCTTCCGCGGACATTCGGAAAACACTTCTTCATGAACTCTTCCACCTGACCAGCGTACTGATCCATGTAACTGATGGGGTCACCCTGAAAGAGAAAAAGGACTGTAATTTCCAGCCTTTTTCTAGTCTTTTCTAATAAATTTAAAAAACTTACAGCTAATCCGTGAAGAGAAACCATATGACTCTTAACGTTGTTCTTCGAGTATGTCGAGGTGAAATCGCAGGCGGGGCATTGAAACATCGGCTTCGCAACATGACATTGGCGGATGTGGCACGGGAGTTTGGAGCTGTGCACGTTCTT
Source organism: Steinernema monticolum (assembly GCA_000505645.1). Taxonomy (NCBI): domain Eukaryota; kingdom Metazoa; phylum Nematoda; class Chromadorea; order Rhabditida; family Steinernematidae; genus Steinernema; species Steinernema monticolum. The sequence continues at coordinate 12,306 of KI645229.1, forward strand.
CTGACAAAGTACGCAGTACTGGAAAGTGTAAGGATAAGTCTGAAAGTGAGTGATTCGTAAGGACAACGCCGCAAGTCCATACTCTTTTTCGGTCGTTCTGCTGCTGCTGTTGCTGCTGTTGTTGTTGCTGTGCGACTTGTTGCTGGTGCGCGGCAGCCGCCAAGTGACTTTGCTGCTGTTGCTGTAGCATGATGTGATTCTGGAGGATGTTTTGGTTAGTGAGCAGACTGTATAGCTCCGCGGGCATCATCTGAGCTGGTAGCTTTGCAGGCGGCACTGGTGTTACCGGTGGCGCCGTTTCCTCTTGCTTTACCGCATTCGACTGCTGAACATGATGGGCTAGCAGTTGAAAGAGCTGATAAGGGTCCGGATTTTGATGGAAAATTGGGGGGAGAGAGTTAGAAGTTGTTGTAGATGGTGCTGTGGTGGTCGAAGGACTGTGCGCCGGCTGAAAGAGCGCTGCCGTGGAGGTGGTCGCCACGAGGTCGTCGGATTTAGGGGACACCGGCGAAGGCGACGAGTTGGAGGTGGCGCCGGGGTCTTCGGAAGCGGACCCAAATGGTGTCGTCGAGGGAGGTTGTGCTAATGACGTCATCTGAAACAAAAAGACTCGGTGAGTGATCGGTGTTGGCGGAGTAACGCGGGAGCGGAGACAGGAGACACTAGTAACACTGATAAGCCGTTTGTGGCAACTTGAGCATTGCAACGCAGGAATGAGAAGTTGAGTAGATCACGCGACGGTTCAGATAAGTTATGGAAAGGAACATACCGATGTCAATCACGGGTCAATAGAAGAGCTTGGCGTTTGTCAAGTTCCAACCAAATAAACAGAGAAGCACGCATCACTCAGCTTTGTTTATAATTCAAATCATAATCAGAATTGTTTGATCACAGATCAAAGCAGTACTGAGTGGAAGTGTTGCTCGCAAAGTTCTGGCAGCCTACCGTAGCCAAAAGTCTGTTTGGCCATAAAATCATGTGACGGCGGGGTAAGCGTGACTTACTTGGGACCGCGGCCGCTTATATGGGTAAATAGAATAGATTGGAATCAACTGATGATAACGTCTGCGGAAGGCTCTAAGGGCGGAATAAATCTGACATGAGTGCTCAAAAGAAAACGTTCGTTAGACGACAGCCGCTAAACGAATGCGAAAATAAACCCTCGCTGGCTGGTTCGCGCACACGCGCGGGTTTAGGCTTAGGCCTTAAGACTTAAGGCTAAATCCTTTGCGCGCGTTCGCCTAATCCTTTTCCATCAGTGGAGTGGGGAAGCGACGGACCGGGCCGCCATACGGCTAATCCCCCTTTTCCCCCTGGCCACGAGCATGGACGCCTTTCGGGTGGACACGAAGCAGACGAAGCAACTTCTGATACCGACTTAAGAGGAAAGCACTTGAGGAAAGCTGGCGATGACTTGAAGACGTCGACAATAATATGCGAAAATTGCGATCGGCAATCAATGTTGATCAAACATAGACAAATGATATGTGTCTATGACCTCTGTGGACACGCTGGAACCTTTTTATCAATGTATAGATCCCGAGCCAGACCGTAAACTTTGACACGAGCACATGGACGCGAACGATAGTGAATAGTTTGTGCTTAGCCCCAAAGCGTTTAATCGGCTTTAAGCGATTGATGATTCCAAATGTTTTTTGTTATTATTGCAATAATAACAAAACACATCGTTGTAAACGGAAATGCACAGAATGAAAAGCAAAAAGAAGAGCAAACAGAGGGTAAACGCTAAGAAGAAAAGAAAACGTGCGGACGGCGTCGAGGTGAGAAGACAATGAACCCCGTTTAAGGCCCGTGTATGTGCCTTAAAATTTGAGCAATTTCAGTCAAATATTCATATGCAAATCTACCATTCAAAGCCTCCCACAGTGTCCGACACATAGGATTTTTAATAACGCGCAGCTGAGGGTGCCCGAGCCTCGGGGGTCTGCACAAAGGCCTCCGAATTACCATTTTGAGCGTATTGTCCACGATATTCACCTCGTCGTTTTCAATGATAACGGCGAAAGCTGAGCGCTTGAGACCCTCAATTGGTCTCATAATGATTGTTTGGGCGCTGTCGACACCGGCAGCGGCGCAGAAAAACAGCTGGGAGAACAAACAGAACGCCGCAGTAAACATTTTGGTCCATTTGGAACTGAACGCTCGTTCGTTGATTATTGTGTATTTTGCATACATCGTCGGCTTCGCGCGTCTGAATTTAGAAATAAACAAGATGCCGAATGAGTGGCGCGCAGACTTGATTCACTGCCTAAGTGCGCTAAGCAAACAGATGACCGTTCGGATGGTCACGCGGAAAGCGTTCGCGATAAGAAGACTACAACTTGGCCGTCTTTCGGAGAGGGGATCGTTCAGTTTTAGCACTTCGCTGGCAAGCAACGTTCAAAGAATATGTGTAAAAATGAAGGTCACAACGGTCTATTAAACAGGGATTTCGAAGATAACATGGTTTGAAAGAGTGTTTTTGAAGTGAGGAAAAGGGGTTCTGGAAACGTTTTGCACTAAGCAAATCACTTTGAAAGGATTCTACCTAACTCGGATTCCAAATCACTAACTATTTCCTATGTAAGAGAAGGGAACACGCACCGACTGTAGTGGATCCGAGAAAAACGGCTGCGGCCCGCCGGACAATGTTTGCTCAGTCGGCGCGTCCGCTATCGGTAAGGTTTCAACGCGACGAAGCAGAAGGGTGCGGATTCCAGTCGGAAGACGTCAGCTCGAGGCCCTCCAATCGAGGAGAACAGCGCCGCAAAAACAAAAACAACGCGCGCCGTTGCTCCGCCCAAGCTCCAACTCGCCGCCGCTCTTATGCCACCTCCTACCGTAGTCCGCGCCGGGTAATACACGCAGCAAGGGCATTCGCATGCAACCTGCGCTTCCCCTTACCGTACCCCCATTAGAGAAAAAGCGTTTGATGCGCCCACCTGGCCGCATTTCAGCGATCGGACAGATAAGCTGAAGAGACGGGCGCTGTGCATAAACGATGACCTCAAGGAGTGAGAAGAAAGGAGCCTAAGTGGTCCATGAGATAACATGATGAATTATGAATAAGACGGCTTGACAAACAATTAACACTGAGGGGTGCAGGTTCTCACGACGAAAACAACTTTTTGGACAAACCGTCTTTGGGTTACTGTAGCCTGGCGGTGAGTGGACACGCCAGAACGGACTCCGCCTGCGAGAAGTATTCAGATTGCGCTGTTTTCGGGGATTCGGAAAAGATGTCGGCTGTGGCTGAAGCCAGGAGGCACGGGGTAATCGAATACACGCGTGAGTGTTATTGCGTGGATGCGGTGCGAGCAAGAAAAGAAAACAAACATTGCCCGTCATGTGGAGGAAGTGATTGCGATCGAATTTGAATCGGCAACGTCGACGGCCCGGACTGAGATCCTCGGCTTCGACGGTGTTGTAGGTGGTTTAGCGTACTTTTGCCATCGTCTTCGTTTAGTGATAAGAAAAGTGCAGCAACGCGCGCACCGTAAACGAGCGAATCGTGAGAAGTGCTTAACTTAGTTCCTTTTAAGAAGAGCAATCCTTGAATTCTCTTTTCTTTTTCTCCTCTAATTACAAACGATCATTCGTTGTGTATCACGCTTAAGGGTTCAAGACAACACATTCTAATATATTTTTTGCGACCTTTCCGTGCCTCGTTTTCACTCATCTCGACGATTCATAAGTGAATCCACGGGGTTTTCAAAGCCGACGACCTCTTCCGTCCGCGGTGTCAATTATCATAATGCTGAGCGTTAATCGCAAGAGGATAAGTAAAAGCTGCCGAGCGAAGGATTGCGCAATGGGAAAGCCAGGCGAGTGGTGGTAGATCGTCGGGGGCTGGAAATAAGAAGCCTGGGGGTGCATTTGCCCGATTTCTTTGCTCGTATTGCGTCGCCACGGATCTGGTTGGATCAGCGGTGGACAAGTCACCCGACTTGCGAGGAAAACAGCTCGGGGGTCAGAGCCGCGCGACAATTAAGCGGAGCAAAGAAAACCGGATGACAGGAAAAGAGTTTCTGGAAGCGCGCGTAGATTCTCAACTTGTTTTCGTGCTTTTGCTAGCCGCGTAGCAACCCCAAAACGGGAATCCGCGAAGATCGCCGTGCGTGGCGACGCAACACGAAACAACATCGAAGAAATAAACGAAATTCGCAAGGATTCCTGCGACAGTAAAGCGAAAGAGACGTCAAGCGGGGTGCTCAGGAAGATGGCAAAGAAGGCGACTGTCTGAAGCGCGGCGATAACGGTCGAAGCCGCAGTGGGTTGGTTTTTTTTGACGCCGCCAACGCTGGCGGCAATCGGCGGCGACTGATAAGTTGGGTAATAACGAGAGTAAGTCTCTGCTACTCCAATCAAAATGAAACGCGAGCGAACCGCGATAGGGTAATGTAGATTCGACTCGAATCACGCGAGTCGTCAGTGGATCCCACAATCACGAAGAGACGTCGGGAATCGCGTGGGTATTAACGGAAACGTTTTTAAATATCTTCCGGACACAAAGAGTTCTTTAAAGGTTTCTAAAGGCGCATCCATGCAAAGAAAGCGTTCTGTTCTCACTTAAGGAGATGCGAAAAGCGAGCAAGGGGTGAATTCGCGTAAAGCGAGACGTTCGGATTGATTTGGAAATGATGTTTTGAACACTTCGAAGCGAACACGTCAGAGATAAGGCGGCAAAGTTGACAATACGATGACTAAGCAAAGTATGCACCGCTCTGTCTGATGACAGTTCATTTTATTATTTCTTTTTGCTTTACAGCTTTCAAAAGTCAATCTCGAGACTATACCGCTCCCAGCGCTACGTTGAACCCTCTGAGAGTTCACAGCACGTTGAAAGTTCATCCGAAGTGACCACTCCTTATTCCTTCCGCATTCTCGCGTTCAGCCACTTCAAAACCGAATTCACAAAATTTGTTGCACTTTTCTTTGCTCCTTTGTTCTTATCATCTTCGGCTCGACATCGTCCGATCCGAATTTACCATGACACCGCTTAATTTCTTTTCAAGTTTCGCCAGTTGATGCCGCGGCGCTATTTCAGCATATGCGATAACGGACCGTCTCTGTCTGAGGTTTATCAATGCCACGTCAGCGCTTCAGCGCTCACTACAAATCTAACCTCACGCGAATGCACTTTTCCAACTGGAAAGTTGTCACCGTAGTGCTCGAAACATATCGTGCTCCACTTTGTAAAGCTCAAAACGCATAATAAATGTATGATTTTTATGCACTGGGGACGGCGAAACCCATCTTCTGGCAATAATAGTACGTTGAAGGTATACTGTATAAGTGATTTAATAGAAGCGTTTAGTTAAACATAAATTGCAAAAAAAAACTACTGACGTAGCTTTTAAAAGTCGCTTTTGAGGAAGTAATGATGATGGTCAATGCAGGTCTAATCTCTACCGTAACCCTTAAGAAGCAATCTAACTCACCAACTCCAACTATCGGACTGCCTATCAGCGTTGAGAATACTCTTCGCGGCGTCAGCCAATCGCCTAATCAGTCGTTAGTCGCTAGCTAGTACGTCTGGTAAAAACAAAAGTCAAAAAAACGTCTGCAGTACCACGACGGCGATCAACGCGACCGTCGCCATAAGCATCCTCGCACGCTTCTCCCAGCCTCTTCGCCACTTCCAAAACACCCCTCACAAAAAACATACAAAAAGCTGTGCGGATATAAGCCAAAAGCCCCCGCGCGCTGAGGGAGCGACAGGTTTTTGCTCATCGGAGGCTACCGAAGGGCGGATGGATACATCCAGATTTTCCGATTTCGTCCGCGCGTCGTATTCGGCGACAAAACACTCGCAAGCGAATCGCTCGAACGATTTTTGAGGCTATGCAAATATAAGTTTGAATTAATAAATTAACGCACCAAGGCCACGGCGGCATATCAGCCGCGGGTAATATGTTTGCGGATTCACGTGCCAAGTTTTTGCGGACAACGCGACCTATTTAGATTATGATCAACCTAGAGCTTCTCGCGCGTTTGTAACCTACAACAAGTGTGTAAACGCGATACGAGTATCGCGCAACAATCGTCAAATGTTAATTTGCAACCTGACGATCGAAGGTTATCTTCTATGCGAATCGAACATTCCTTTCGGCCTTCCACGTTCCATTCAAGCAAAAACACTAAATCGTGAACATTTGCCCGAAACGTTCGTTCAACTGTAAGAAATATGCGAGGGGTACGGTCGCTGTCAAAAGTTAGTCATAGACCGAAGGCTATGCCAAAACATTATCATAATATTCGGAGACAGAAACATCGCCCCTAAAGCACATAGAGTCGGATCGTTTCTTCGTGACGCGTCTTCTGATAATATTCAGTCGAAGACCGAAGCTCCAGAAAGTGAAAACAACTCCAGGCTAAGGGTAAACATTACCAATCCTAAAGCCAAAAAGGACATTTTTGATAGATAGGAACCTGGAACATAAACACGGTTGTGGGCTGAAAACAGCGCAGCGGCCCACTCACAGCATGATTCAGCAATCCAACACGCAAAGACGAACGTCTCTCGCAGGGTTCATTCAACTCCCATAAAGTAATTCAGGAAGAACGCGAGTGAAGCTGAAACCTAGCCGCATAAGTGAAACTAAAGACTGAGCAAATACGGTGGAAACGCCTCGGGGAAGCGAGTGGCACACGACGGCGACAAAAGCATATTCCAACTTGATCCAACAATGGGCCTAATATCACCTCAAATGACATAATATCGTATAACAATCAATACCGCCAAATGCCACGAGCTAAATTGAGATGGACGCAGCAGACCTAAACACTCTCAAATCATTTTTGGTGCCAAATGCGTTCACAAATATATAAATATTTCGATAAATTAAACACTTAAATTCCCAAATTAGAGCAATTAACTTTAACAAATGATTTGTAACAACGCAAAAAAGTAATTAAAAAACGCTTTAGCGCATCGCAGAAACACAAAACTCGCCACACATAACGCCACGCCCACGTTTAGACGTATACCCTTCGGCAACCAAGTTTAAACCTGTGACAATATCACTCTCGCACATCACGTCAATGAACTTTAGGTCATGAAAAGAAGACGTCGCTTTCGATTCCAACTTGTTGTAAGCCCTCAAGCGACAAGCGAACGAAGCGCAAACTTGATCGTACAATAGAAGCCGAGAGATAGACGAGGACCGAAGCGTCCTCGGGCGCCTGTGTCAACACAAAGGTCGCTCTCGTCGCTAATCTCAAAAACAAAGCCGATGACCACGCGCGACAAGAACGGCTATACAATATCTGCGGAGCCGCCAGCGATTCACCACACCCTCCAGCTAAACTAACAACATGGCTCTTGCGCATTTGACAATCAAAAATCCACTTCCTTTTTTGCGATTACTGTATTTTGAAAACTGAAAATACCAACGCATTAACTTTAATAGTTTTTTCTTATTTTTAAAAATGTTCATGTTTTTAATCAAAACCTAAAATAATCCGTAACTATAAAACGTTAGAAAACCTCGTTTTCGAATTGAAGCTTCTCTACTCTACACCCTGACACACTTGAAAAACCGAATTTCGTGAGGGGACATGACGAATACAACAAAAAATATCGGATTAGCGGATTCAGCGCAGTTGTTGCTACTCGTGTACGCGCATGATCCTTCATCCCCCACGCTTGACCAGAAGAGCCTCACAAATCCCCTCGTAATTTTTATACGAAATACAGCACCCAAAATGAGATCGTTGCCTGCACTATAGTCGTCGGCCACACAACTTTGAACTCGATCGGTTAAAAACGAACAATGACCCCTCGAGAGGGACATCCGCTAGCACTACGGACCCTAAAGCTGACTAAACACTACTCTCGGTCCTCCTTTCCGCCTTCTCTCTCTAACTAAGCACCGATTACGAAGATTTGCGCGCGCACGAGTTGATATTATAGCCGCGTGGCGTGGGCCTGATCCGATCGCGCAGCTGGCTGTACGGCGACCTAACGGCTAGTTGTTGCGCGATTTGCACAACCAAAGCAAGGCAAACGAGTACAGTTTCGCGCAATGGGTGCCGCGTCATCAATGGTCAACCACACAGCTGAAAAGCTCCGTATAATAAAAAAAGAAAAACGAAACGCGCAATCACGTCAACAAGTTGATCAACACAACGAGAAGCACTAAGAAAGTACTCGATCCGCACGATATCCTCATACAGCTTATTTTGCAATAAAGAAAATATGCAAAAGTGCAAGTTTATAAATATCATAGTGCATAGGACTAGGATACTGTAGTGAGCATGACGTTCCTTCTAGCAAGGTCCCTCCCTCCTCATATCAATAACTATTCATCACCAACTTCCGCTCGTTTCTAATCGCCCGATCAAAGGCCCCGGGCGCGAAAACAAACCCAGCCGTGCTCATAGTCACGAAAATCTGTTGAACAAATACATTTCACAACCGCAATAAGCGTTAATCAAAACCGTAATCAACACCTCGTCTACAGCCTACCGTAAGAAACGTCATTAACGCGCTCACATGTGGAGAAAAGAATAATAATTGCGTTGAAATTAATCCGCGCATCCACCAATATTCGACTCAATCTAATTATGATTTCAACACCACACACCCTAAAGGTCATTGCAAGTTCGAGGCAAAAAGGAAAAAAACGACATTGATAACGGTCTGTCGGCATGCAGAATTCTCTCGTACTTCACTTTGTTCGCTCTCATCATTATCGTCGAGACACAAGGTCAGCCAAGTCTAGCATGTGTACGAAACAAGTTCGAACCAGGCGGCTAAACCTAGTGAAGGAGAAGAGAAGGCTGCGCTTTCCGGCGACGGACTCTGTTGTAAAGTGCTCCTACTGACGACAGGGACGTCTGTCCTTTTTTGGAAAGTTGCACATAGCGCGAGAAGTGAAATGATAAAGCGTCTGGAACGTGAGCGCGAATGAAAACGTTCATCACGTCAGAAAGCAAACGAGCAGATCGTCGAGAAATCGAATACAGCGCCCTAAATCGTCATTTGCATATAGCAGCCAGAGTTCTCCGAGACTGCCTGATGAAGCCTAATCTCTCTGATCGCGGTTTGTGGCTCGGCAGGAACCTAATGCCTAAACACTAATCCGCCTAATCCTAATGACCCCAGAAGAATCGTAGAACGTACAGAGCAGATGAGCTCCCCTCACTACGAGGCGCGTTCTCGCCAGCTTCCGCTTTGTAGACAAACACATCAGAAGAACTTAGAGCCGAGACGATCTGCTTGTTAGCGCTGACCACCATAGACTCTCGATGTTTTTTGGGACCGAAATTTTGGTGCTCTTGTACGCAAACAATCTTTCCAGGCGTAAAACCGTAAAATAAATTCATGACTTTCAGCATTTACGAGCCAGCTAAAACGCTTTTAAAAGGATTTCGATCGATTTTTGCATTTTGACGTTAACGACAAAGTTTCAGATAAAACCGTGTCACTTATTGCCTTACCATGGAAATTACGTACACTTCTGCACAGCGAAATATGTTCAAACACTGTGTTCATAAAATATATAGAAATAATAAAAGATAATGTAACAGTATACCTGTTCGAAGGGAAGCGAACACCTGACAAGATGAGCAACAATAAGCAATATGGTGACCAAGAGAGCGTAATCATCGACAAATCGTACTATTGGTACGTCTCACGCGGACTTAGCAAACGTGCCGACAACGTCTCGGTTGATGGTTCTTCTCCAACGGGCCGCCATCGAATATTATTATTCGCATGCCCCTAAAACGTCGCCAACGCGCGGCGTCGATACCGTTATTATGTATCACGCATACAAATCACGCTGATGGGCATGCAAGAGGCCGCAAACGTCCGGATCAATCAAGTTTGAAATATACAGCTCGCCATGTTTAACGCCGCCAATCGACGTGTGCAGTCGGAAACAAAAAGCGCCGCTGCTCACGAAGCGCAACGAAACGATCGTCCCGTAATCGAAGTTAAGAGAGAATCCACAACAAGATGTTGCCGCTCGTTCCTTCCTTTCTTGAATATAGGTGAGGCGCTAAGTGTTTCTGTTTAGTTCTTGACTACCGTAGGCTCCGAGTTACACAACTCGAACCCAGAAAGAAAAGGCTCTGCTCCGTTTTTCGTTCATAACTCAATTAGCAAATTAAGAAAATTGTGAATCCGGACGCAACCTCACTTGAAGATGGAACCGCATTACAAAGTGCAACACAATTTGTTTGGCGACCGTTGGATAATGGGGTGTGGGAATATTAGCGTGCTCGCACCATATGCAGTGCTTAAAGGCCGAATACCGTCTGCAAATGTAAACAAAACATTTTTGGCTACATGAAACGTGAACCACTGCCTTTTGTTTTAGGAAAGCGCCGCTTCGGGTCGAGATCCGAAAACAAGTTACAGTTTGCGCTGCGCGGAAGGGGACGCCGAGGGATAAAAAAGAAAGTCAGTGGTTCTTGTTGTGGTAAATACGCGGGCGAACCGGTGCCTTCGGCGATAGAAGAACCACCTGATCAGCTGCAGATGCGAGGAAAAACAGTTCCGAGCGGCTGAACACTAAGTAAATATTATTCTGATTCCTTTGTGAGGAGGGAAAACAACGCTCAGCCGCCCGGGCAGTTAGTTTATTACCGTTCTCCGGCTGTTCATTGAAGCTGGGCCAACACTTGAAAACAAAAACGCCACGTAAAAGTTGTGGGACGCGTCGGCTAAGACGTCCAAGCCAATCGGCGATAACCCTCAAAACATGATCGGTGCCGCTCACATACGAGCAAGCCGTTGCGCATTTACCAGATGGCATAGATTACAGCCACAGGAAACAGGCTGCTGTAAACAATTTCGGGACAAAGTTTACGAAGAAACAAACTTTTGCTGAAGCAATACTATCGAGTAGAAAGGACAGCCGCTTCCCTCAGAACTTGCACAATCGATGGGCGAAACAAGTTTTTGGGGATTACGAAGGGATTACGCCCAAGTTCGGAGAAGTAAACACTGTTGTACGAAAAAGGGCACAGTCATTGAGGTGACGTGCATGTAATGCGGTTCCAGATCCTAAAGTGTTATTATCATAACGCCTTATAAAGTCAAGCAAACGACTGATTATGTATAACTCATTTAATGGTTAACCAAGTTGTCTCCGGGAGCTTTAATTAAGACAAACAATGACTTGAAAAGAGAGCACTTAAAAAGTTCTCCTCGGCATTCAAAAATATTAAAAA
>KI645244.1:3058-17656 GCA_000505645.1 Steinernema monticolum
CTAACCACTGCGCCACACTCGACTCCTACTCCACACCCGTCGCGACGCGACTATGTCTCAACATTGTTCGTTTGTCATCACGTCATGACATATTCGCATCGCAAACGCTGCGGAGTAGGAATCGAGTGTGGCGCAGTGGTTAGCAATGACTGCTGAGGTCGCAGCTCGTTCGCTGCTTTGCCTCCATGAGTTCGAATCTCATGGGGAGACAATAATTCATTATTTTCTAATTTTTCGTCTTTTCACGAGGAAACTTATCATTAACAAATTTATCTAGGCCATGCATATATTGTTCAAGCATGGGAGAGAGCGGTTTTAAGCAGATATGTATAGCATCGGGTTTAACCTGAAACCGGGTTTGGGTTACCCGTCAATTCCGTCGGTTTCCCATTCCCACCTGTGGTGGTTTTTAAGAAAAGGATTAATAATAGAAATTTGAGTGAACGGTAGAAGATTAATAATTCTTCTTAACTGCCGTTGACTGTAATTCCTTTACTTACATGCACGGATAGTCTTTCGCTGTAAGACACCTTCTCGTTCTCTTTCTCTTTCCACACGCTCCACAATCAGCAGAACACTTTGATTCTTCTGAGTAGACCCACTCGGCCCAGATGCCTTCAGTGCATTCTACTTTTATAGAATGACTAGGAATTAGAAGTGCTTGCGCATCTAAAGTCACGCATTGCTTGTAATAGTCACTTGCATCAGTGCAAACCTAATACAGTCGTTGTTACTGATACAGTAGTTGATGTAGAAGGAAATACAGTACTCGTCAATGACGTAACCAATTCTTCGGGTAAATCGATTTGTTGATTCCTCATTAGTCCCGGTCCAATCTCATCAACTGGACCGTAGATCCCGTACGGTAGATGCCGTAGTAGTTCAGGTGACAAACCCACAGAACATTCGAGAACAATTCCAAAAAGAATCCAAACCAACAACCGACCACTACTGGTCATTTCAACACAACACCCTCCAGAATCCAGCGATTCAGATGGCTTTGAGCAGTGTGAAGGACAGATGTACAAACAACGAGTGGACACTAGCAATATACAGATTTATTCTCTCTCGTTCAACGCACTCAAAATAGATATGTACACAGTGGAGTGGAGTGTGGTGGAGGGAGAGAAGAAAGAGACCCTGTTGTCACACGCTTCGATAAAGGGATTTGTTCGGCTTCTGATGATGATGACGATGATGATTTGTACATAGTTTCTGAGCAAAAAGAAGAAAAAGAAGAAGAAGAAGAAGATAATTAGTCTGATTCTGAGAGTTTTCTGCATTCGGCGGTGATTCTGCCCTCGAAAACGGGAAGTTGACTATCGTCGTCGCAGATTATCGTCCATTGAAAGGGTGCGGAACCGTCTTCGCAATCGCTTTTGAACATAAATCTGAAATTTAGGGGTTAATATCGACGTTTAAAACGTTTAAAATAGTGAAAATTTGGTAAAATTCTAAAAGTTCGGTCAATGGATGATTTTATGGCAATTTCTTCAAGAAATCGACCATTCTACGTCAGTTTTTGGTCGATTTTCGACGTCAATTCAGGAACTGAAGTCTATTTCCAGATTCAACGTGCTCAGTTTGACCAGAATCTACGTTGATGCAATCATTAGTGTCAAAGTGTCAAAACCGTAACCCACTGTTTCTATCCACCTTTTGCTTCTTCGCATACAGTACTGACACTTAAAAACTCAGAATTGCCCGAGACGTTGCGGAAAGCGTAGATTCTGGTCAAACGAGTCTTGAATTGACCCCAAAAATCGACCAAAATCTGACTTACTTTCATCTGTTGACCGAACTTCCGAATTTTACTGAGCGTTATTCCCTTTTTAGGCCGTAACGATATAATTATTTGTAAATTCTTAAAATTTACCGTTTGTTCGAATTAGAAGAGATTCCAAACTGCTTTCTGAATTCCTTAAAACTGAGATCACGTGCGTTCATCTTTGCAACGAAGGGGATTCCATCGGCTCCTTTGTAAGTGGCCATAACACTTTGGCTACTGTAGTTCGACAGGTTTGTCTTCTTTGGGAGCGTTGCCAGACTGAACACGTTACTACCGTAATTGTTGTTGTTAGTACTGCTATTGGTAAAGTGGTTCTGGTGATTCTGAGGATTTCGACCGATCGTGTTGTAACGGCTCATGGCTCGCGCCTTCTCGAACAAGGCTTTGTTGTCATGATAACCGTATTGCGCTGCGGATTCTGAGCTGCAGAATCCGGAACTATCACTGAAGTGATAGTATCCGTTGGAGATCGGAGTGGAACTGCGGAAATTGGAATCGTACAAGTGATGGCGGCCAGGGGGAGGAGCGAAGCCACCACTTCCATAAGGATTTGAGCCGTTCAGGCTGAGAGGGGCTTCTGGAGGTCGGAAAACTGGAGATGCGGATTCTGAAATGGGTCATTAATTAAGGATTTTGGGGCTTGAAGGCTCTTACTTGATCTCGGAGCAGCTAATCTGCTTTCATATTGATCGATTGCTTCGTCCTCACTGGTCATCTCGACGTCCGTCTTCTTTGTGTCTATACTGCTCCAGATACCGCTACTACTGTCGTAGGGGTTACGGTAGAGATCTCTCGCGTAGATCGTCGATCCTTCCGACTCTCTCATCGACAATCCCCTCTCGATTTCTTCCAATTTCGACGTCAATTGCGACACAAACTGTTCTCTCTCTTCACGCACTTCATGTTTGAATTCTCCCAAAGCGAAGTTGTGCGGAACCCTTGGCAGATCCGTGTGTATCGGATTCCTCGCCACCTGATTCTGCTTCATCATCTGCATTTGCGTTCTCAGAGTCGATCGCTCGTCGCTGGTACGCGTAAAACTCCTCGCTCTCCTCTTGTCGGTATTCTGAGAGATTGACGATCCATCTGTGCTCTCGTCGATTCGTCGGATGTCCGCGAGGTCAAGCGGGGGCATCCGAATGTGAGAGTTGTACGTGGGACAATGAAAGTTGTCCGAGGAGGAGAACTCGAATTCGGAGCCTGAAGTAGGGATCTGAGAAGTGCTTTGAGCGCATGACTGATTGACGAGGTCAAAGAACTGATCGGAAGTAACGAAGAGTTGATGCTGCTTCTGGAGGAATTTGAGGACGTGCGGGATACAGATGTCGAAGAGGTCAGGAGGGGGGATTCTGCCCTTGGCTAATTTGTGCACTTTGTTGGAGCAATCCGTGCGAACGTTGAGGGGGAGGAACTGACAACTTCCGGTTCGAATGCTGAAAATAGAACGATGACGTTAAAGTGTGTGAAAAAGAGGTTTTTGCAGGTTTTTATACAAAAAAGGGACACCTAGCTATTCTAACTACCTAACTATTGATACAGCCATAAAATGTCGAAGTGATGGCGCTGATTCGGAATTTGACAACAAAAAACATGAAAATGCTTCTGAAGGGAATTATAGAGACCAGAAATCTGATGGTTTTGAATCCCTTTCCCTGAACATTAGATCTGGGCATACTGTAGACTGCAATTTTGCATATTGGATGAATTTTGTTATAAATTATGTCAAAAAACTAATGCTAATTCTGACGTTTGTTCTGTGTCCCTGTAAATCCCACGTCAATGGGAAACCTTTAAGACGTTCATTCACGTAAAATGAGCTTAAAAGATTAATGCAAAGATGAGTCAAAGGCCGACTAACCTAATAAACTTCCGATGGAGACCACAAGCGACCATTGCAGCCTTCTGTTCCCCATTGGCCACTTCCTTCTTGTACGTTTTGATCGCCTTGAAGAGCTCAAAGGCTTCGGCACTTCTGCCCCTGTCATCATCAATCCAACGTCTCAAAGCAGCAGTGGCTGTACGACTGTCGAGCACCGCTTCGACACTTTGATGCCACAGATTCCGCTTGGTTGGCGCAGGCGCAACGCACTGCATTGCATTAATCTGAAACCAGAATCACATGTACTTCTGAATCGCAAAGACTTCTTAAGGAGCTGCTGCGGAGCCAAAGGGGGACGAGTGATGTGAGTGCGCGAAAGGTAAAACGCCATGGCAACCTCGAGGAGGCACTAAGGAAGGAAAAAGAAATAAAAAAACAACCGGCCCCGCTCGATTGCCACCAAAAGCGTTGCTGCTGCTGCTACTGCCGGAAATGTTATAAACACGGCCATTTCGCGCCTGGAGGGTTCTCCTAATCTCGTGAATCTTATTCTCCCGCATAGAGGCAGAGAGAGGGAGGGGAGAGACGAAAATAGAGTTCCCGACCACTGTCGCAACAAATGTGAACACAGCAATAACTCGATAAATGCAGAGAAATGAAGGAAAAAGTGCGAAAAATAGAATCTGCTCGCTTCACACGTCATTCGAAGGAGCAGATGAGGAAAGCGATGCGTGAATGATCAGAAGAAAGACACCGACATTTACGGCTTTGAGGGGCACAGTAAGGGGCATGGGAACGGGGTGTTTGAGTGCGCCGCTTCGATGGAGACCAAGATTACGTTGACTTTCCCTGTGTTGCTATAAGTGTTTATTTGCTCTCGGGAAATTTGAGTGAAAAACGGAGTATAGTAGGTGATAAACACACTTCAGATGGATGACTCGCACTAGAGGAATAGTTCTTCAATAATCCACAGGATGGACGTAAGGAATGGGTTCATTATAGACTAGAGGCTCGCTTCTGAAAAGCTATAACGGATTGAAGGGTTTGAATGTCCCTTGTTAGGGGCGTAAGCGGCAGCACTTCGCCCTCATTAAAAGGGACATTATACGAGGAGGGGGGACATGCAAATCAAAGGTCGCCGCTCGGCGCCTTAAATGGCCCCAAAGGGGTGATGAGGGGTGATGAAGACCTTTCAAAAAGCACAACAGCGAGCGTTCAACGAGGAAAAAAGCGGCCTTTAAAACAACCTTGTAGATAGATTTATGCTTTAGGAGGGTTTTTTGACTTACAAACGACGACTTTCGAGTCATCCAATCGTCCGAACCACGAAATTGGTCCGTTTGAAACAAAAACGATGCTTCTAGCTTACCCTCAAGTTTGATTTATTGTAGAAAGAAGACGTATACATCATAGGACTTGTCCTACAATCCTACAACGCGGTAAAACAATGAAACCCATCTAGCTAATTAGAAAATCAACGAAACGCGAAATCACCAAAAATCGCTTCTTTTTGCCGCAATTTTTATTGTTCACACAACACTCTCTCTCTCTCTCCCTCTCGCTCGTCTTATCTAATCATCGACCGACAAAGGAGAAGCCGCCGTTTTATGATTGCTGCTATGAAGAGCACCGCGTTCTGAGGGCAAAGGTGCCGTTTTATGGACCCCTAAAAGTGGCACCGTAAAATGCGTGTCAATTTCCCTTCATAGAGATCATCGAAAGTAGTCAACGCGTAAACAGCGGAAAGTTAATGTCTTAAATTTGGTTGTGAAAACATTCCCATTTGTTATGCCAGTTGACAATAGGAGAAAGGCTAAGGAATTGAGGGCTTGTTGATACATGCTTCAAGGGCACCAAACTTGTAAGAGAATGTACAGCAGAGGTAGAATCTCATGAGGACATAATAACTCCAAATACTATGGTCTTATTCTGTGCCGCTTATGAGAAAAATCAGTGTTTTTCAATTTCAGTCGATTTTTGTCAAACAATAGGTGAAACGGGTCAATTTAGCGCTTTTTACGGATTCTTAAATTAATTTCGTTTTAAAAAAGTCAAAAACTGAGCCTAAAGACCGGAAGCACCCATTTGTGGACACCACTCAATTTCCCATACAATTGAAAACCACTAACAATGAATTCGTTCCTACTATAAGTCGTTCCTACTTGGCTGTTAATATATATTCATGAGACATTACCTGTCTCTCAAAGCACAGCCCAATCCGCGGTGGACATGCATATCAAGAGGTTCCATTGTTAGAGAAATAAAGTAGGGATGTTCACGCTTGTTTGGTCAATAGGTCATAAGGTCCTAAGGGAGCACACACGTCATAGCACAAAGTAGTCACTTCTGAGACGGGTCAGATACAAAAACGCAACAAATATTGCTTGATAAGACATCAAGAACGATAAAAACGATTGTAAAAGTTCACAGAGACCGAGTGAAGTGTAGCTTAAAGAGGGAGACATGGGGATTTCACACGTATTTAGACCCTTTGAGTAGGTCTGAAGGGTGTTGACACTTTGGAAACAAAGAAGAACGCCAAGCAAATCGTATAAATGTTATTTATTGTGATAAGATACGAAAGAGCGATAAGCAAGCTTAAGCCTGTCTCTAAGCCTAGATGTCGCCGCCTCAGACCATGTGAACTTACAATCTATGTACTCTACTCATAATTTAATTAAATTTTTCCGTTTACCACAAACACATGTTCAATTCTAAGAAGAGAGCCCTTTGAAAACAGCAAACTCTTAGAGACGTGCGAAAGCCCTAAATCTAGTCGGTGGAATGAAAAGTGAGGGAATCAACGCGTGGACTAGTGTCGCTATGTCAGACGACAAAGGGAGGTCGCGGTCGAATGGGGCGAAATTAATTAATTGCCGCGCTACTCATCCTCATTGGCGGCAGCCGAGCAACAGAGCAAAGCCAAGAACATCGCCGGTGGCGGCGGAGGCGATCTCAAAAGTTGCGCCGACGGCCGTTGTTCCGAAGAGAGGCGGCGGCGACTTCAAAAGTGTTGTTTTTTGTGTTTCGGAGAGGCGAAGTCGTTTCGCGCGCAAATTGGCCGAAACGATCATAATCGGTCGGAGAAGTCGGCCTCCGCTTCTCCGATGCAGAGAGAGCGAGCGAGTTCTGCTGCTGGGGATCTTAAGAGGGCAATTTTGCGAAAATGATTAATTAGGGGTGTTTGCAAAGTTTCTTCGAAAGAAGTGTTTACAAGTTCCACTTTGTTGCAAATGAAAATGCACTATAGCACTGGGGCTTAATGGCCTGGGGCCATTTGGCAGTTAGAAACCCTTAGCATTGAACCTATCAGGCTTATTGATGTCTAGACGGCAGTCAGACACTAACCATTTATATGAAATTTAATTTAGAACTGAAATAGTATTAAGGTATACTGTAATACTTTTAAATTCTGCTGTTTACGTCTGTTTGAATATGAAAGAATCCCTAGTTCAAAATTGAAACCTTTGATTATCTCCCGTGATAATCAGCTGAAACATTCCTCCTCCCATTACGACGACCAAACTAGACAGATTCACGAATAGAGGAGTCTCCTTCGGCTGACCTCAGAGTCAAAACAACAAACAACCCGAGAAAAGCGATCATCATCATCATAAAGAGGAGTCGGAGGCCCTCGGCCATCTGTCGCCACGTCTCTCGCGCGCCGCAAAGAAGAGACCGTAAAAAATAGGGATTTAATAAACTCGAATCAATCATCGGCCGTCTTTTGCCTCACTCACGCAGTCACGACAGATGTCTGACTGCCTCTGTGAGAGTGCGTAGAAGGCAACTAGCAGCATGGCTGCACCAGCAGCACGGAGGAGGTCGATGCCGAGGAATACAAGAGACGAAGACGTACAACATTGCTTCTCTCGAGGCGAGGAGAGTTCATAAAAGCGACGATCGTCGTGGTCGGATGGAGAAGGAAGCGAAGAGGGCCATTAAATGCGGGGAGCCCGGCGCCGCGGGGCTGTAAATTGCTGGGAGTTTCTCATAAAGCCGATGGGAAACAATACAAAACAACGTCGGCGCTCCTATTCGCAAGGAGCGATCCGGGGGGATTATGGCTTCGTCGCACGATGATAAAGATGATGAGTTTAGGATGTGAGGGAAATTTGGAGAAGTTATAGTCGGGTTTATTTGACGCAAGACGAAGCCATAAACGAGAGCGAGAGGGGGGTAAAAACACTGAAGACTTGGTTGTTGATGATCGTGGAGTAGAATGGTAGATTAATGAGTGATCGTTTGGGAGCAGTTCAGAAGCTTCACTTTAATAGCTTCTGAGAAAGCCTAGAATCGTGGCAGGACCAGAAGACATCATGGTTAACAAAAATTCAGAGAAAATCAACTTTAAAACACTTTTAATTGTAAAAAACGGGTTTTGAAAGGTTTTTACATGTTTGAAAGGCTTCATTGCTCCTCCTTAGCGTCTCGGCACGATTGTTAAAGACGTGCAGACCCAGAGTTTAGAAGATAGACTTTTCGGAGATTAACGTCACATTCAAACCTTCAAAACTCAATTTTAGATGCAAAATTCGCCAGCGAAAAGCCAAATCCACCTAGCCATAAAAGATAAACTTCAAAGCCTTAACACCGCCACTCCATGTCGGTCCTTAACACTTATCACCTATCTTTCGCGATAACAAGCGCATTATATCATGTTGAACAACGCGGTTGTCGCCGATAACAATGAATCCTGATCTTTTGATTGTGAGTTTGGTCCCAATTGTGAGTTTCTGCTCTAAGATATACTACATGTTCACTTTGAAAGCCACGACGGATGACCAACACAAACGAATGAAACATAAACAGCTGTCAATAGATGAATGTAGCTGCAATAGAAACTGATTCATCAACATGACGAATGACGGAATGAACACTTACAGCTAAGGGTTTGTACGCAAAAAAGGTTAAATTGCAAAAGCAAAAGGGTAAGAATGTTACTCGATAAGCCGATCGTTGCGGACAATTCAATCGAAAGGGGACTACTGCTGAATTGTACTGAGTGAGTGAGTAATCCCTCGAGGTAATTGAGTACTCCGTTAGGTTAGAATGATTAATGAACTCGCAAAGATCGTTATGCTGAGCGCTTAATGTATTCCAATGTAAGAGTAGTACGGTAGATGGAAACGTGAAATATTTGGACAAATTGAAACAAAGAAAACGCGGAGAACATCAGAGCGATTTGTCGCCGCGTAAATATTATTTATTGCGCGCGAAGATGCGCGTAGGCGATAAGTGCCCTTCGTACAATAGGCGAATCCAACGGAGGGTCGCATGAGGCCATGCAAGAGCCACAGAGTGGACGTTGACACCGGCATCGATGAGTTGAGTTGACGGTTTCCTCGCGCGTGTTATCACGTTTTGTGTCGGACTCCTTATCAGTTGGCGCTCTTCGAAGCGTTGACTTCGCGAAGACGGAATCGCCGATCGAAGTCGCTGGCAGCGGGCGACTTCAAAGTGACTCGGGCGTTGGCGGCGGTTGCTTTGATCTGTCGCCGTCAGCGGTCTTCTTTGATCAATCGGTTGGTTCGCCCGTTAGATTGGGGTTCTCGGCGGGCGATCGAAGATGGAGTGAAGAAGTAGGGAAGAAGGCAGTCGGGAGTGACGAGTGGAGATCATAAAAAGAGAGCGAGAGAGAAGAGCGGTTTGAATCTGGAAGTGGGAGACGGTAGTTAATCGCGCTCGAGAGCTACCTGCAGAGTTTGATATGGTGAAACGGTTGTTGTGCAATTTCCATCGAAACGCCTTCAGAATCACATATTTATGAAGCCTAGAAAAATATTCGTTGCAAAAGTGAATATCATCCAATCTGTGCATTTGGGCAGAACCCCAAGAAAAGAAATCCTTCTAATTCGGCATTTTTTGGGTAATTATGCGGAATTCTGATAGTTGTTGCATGTATATCGAATCAAATTTGCATGGAATGCATCGAAAAAACAGAGAAAAACACAATTTTAGTCACAAAATAACGAAAAGCAATTCATTTGCAAGTTTGCAGTGTTTCACACATGAGCCAAGTCGTCTTTTCTTTGCTTTCTTATTATTTCTTGTCGGTTAGTTGCTAAAACACTTCGGAAGCGTCATAATCTTTCAATTTACCGCGAATCTGCTTCATTGGATCTTGAAACGAAAAACAGCAAACCGGCTCTTTTCTGAAGCAATCGCTCGAGAATTCCATTATTATGGTGGTAACGGGTATTGTGGAATTACGATATGGCATTTGCATCAAGAATACCTTCAGAATAACGTATCACGCAGTCGGTGAATCCAAGAAAAAGCACTTGGGCGGGATACAATTTTCGTGTCAGGAACCAGAAAAGTGAAATTCTTTTAATTCGGCATTTTTTCGATAATTGCGCAAAATTCTGATAGTTGCTACGTATTTATCAAATTAACTTTTCATATAGTGCAACCAAAAAGCAGAGAAAAGCACAATTTTATTCAAAAAATGACGATAGACGACAATCATTGAAACAGGCTGTTTGCAAGTGACATGAGCGAAGCTCGCCAAGCTTTTCTTCTTTGTTTTTTGACTAATTCTTGTCGGTTAGTTGTTGAAACACTTCACTTCCGAATAACTTCACATCGCTTCACTTCTGAATCTTCCAAAAATGTGAGGAAAATCTCAAATTACCGCGAATCTGCTTCTTTGGGTCTTGACACGAAAACTGCAAACCTTCTCTTTTCTGAAGCACAGACTACTGCTCTAATTGCAAATTCCGAATCTACGAACTCGAAAAGTGGAGAATCTTAGAAAAACTGATCTCTGAACAACACTAGCAACAGGATTCCCGTTTGGAATGTCCTGAGATCTCTAATTTCTTTTTTTTCCAATCAAAGAACCAATGCAACACGGAAATAAATAAAGAAGATCAACATGTTTTCCATGTGATTTGTGATTCCTTGAGCAGAATCGGTGCTGAAACCCCGTCCAACGTGTTTTTTAGATTTCAGAAATAATTTATTTTGTAATGAACTACTTGTCCGGTGTGAAAATTTTGAGAAGTGACGCTTTTTCCCATTTTTTCGTTGATTATTTGAGTCGCATTATTCATCACAATTTCTCACTGTTCTGCATCCAAGTTAGCATTCAGATGCGCCTCTACTAACCACTGTATGCCGTCTTCCTTCGATTTCGTTCGATGTCGGGCGTTTAGACACGTTTGTCGACGTGATTTCCACTTCTCTCCATCGAGGTTGCTCTTTAATCCTGCATTTCTTATCAAATTTTGCTTTTTCAGGTCTGTTTATACGAAACGCTGCCATTATGATGTGCTCGGGGTCGCGCGAAACGCTACTACGAAAGAAATCAAAGAAGCTTTCTATGCTAAATCGAAAAAGGTATGAATTCCAATCTATTCATTGTTATTTTCCATTAATTCATTGCAGATTCATCCTGACATAACCGACGCTTCTTCGACAGAGCGATTCGTGGAGCTGAAGACTGCTTACGATATTTTGAGGCGGCCAGCTGATCGCCAACTCTACGATATGGCGTTAAGATCGCCGGCGGAATTCAGTCACTTTCAGTATCAGCGATCGAGGCGGACGAAAGCGGGTGATTTTGCATACGGGAATCCATACAGCAAATATGACTTTGATGGGTACATAATTGACATTTAATTCTGGCTTAATATTTTCTTTCTTTAGGCAGGGATGGAAGCGATATTGGGACGAAAATAGAAACGAAAATAATGGGAAATATTCGGCCGACGAAATCCGCAAGCGAAATGAAGACCAATGGGATCGAGTGCTCAAATACACATTTATCGGGTTGTTTCTCGTGTTTCTCTACAACGTCGGCTACTTGATTCAACTAACAAGTCGGCAACGATACATCGAATCACTTAACGATAAGGAAGAAATTGCGAGGAGTTTCTTGCGACAGAAAGAATTCCGTGAACAGTTTGACGACGACATGGAAGTGGACAATTACGGAAGAATTCTGAAGGCTGATATCGATGCTGCTCAGCAAAGAAAGCTTGAAGAGATCTCTGCAAGGAACCCACTGGAGATCCGCGAGGAACATCGTTGGATGGACGCTGTGAGGGATACGACTGTTGTGCCCAGAGCGAAGAGACCGCAGTCAGAATAGGAATGCAGTTACAGTCAATATTTGTATATAATAAAGTTATCTAACTTATGACATAATTATTTCTATTTTTGTGGGATCTACCGTGAGATATCTATTGTGCATTTTTGTTTCCTGTTTGATCTTGTGAGAATTTAGAATAAAATGGCTTCGACATCAAAAGGAACGGTACTCATCACAGGTGGCAATACCGGTCTCGGTTTGCATTCTGCCAAGGCTCTCCACGCTCAAGGCTACGGTATCATAATTACTTCACGAGATGAAGGTGCCGGACAAGCCGCTGCCGAAGCAATTGGACCAGGAACAAAGTTTCTAAAATTGGACCTATGCTCGCTTGATTCAATCGACGAATTTCTGGAAGAATTGAAGAATCAAGTTGACCAACTTCACGCTGTGGTTTGCAATGCTGGTGTTATGAACTGTCCTATGAAGGTTGGTTCTTTAGTTGCTCGATTCTATACATGATCTGCGTATAGTTAACTCAAGATGGAGTCGAAATGCACTTCCAAACGAATCACTTGGGCCACTTCTATCTGATTAACGGGCTTTTGCCACTTGTGGAAGGTGGACGTATTGTGGTGATTTCCTCTGGATTCTACAAGAAAGCGACCGCTCTGCCGACTATTGAACAGATTACGGGTGATATGAATCCGCAAATGTACCCGAAGGAAGCTTATGCTGCCAGTAAGCTTGCGAATTGTCTATTTGTGAAGGCTCTTGATTCGTAAGTTTAGAATTGCGTTGCTTTTTATATCAGAATTTCCTTTCAGACGTGTGAAAGCGTCCGGTTCCACAACAAAAGTCGTCGCTGTCCGCCCGGGCTTCGTTCGAGGAACCGACCTTGGTCGTTACACAAGTGCACTCCTTCGTTTTGTTGCTGCTCCTCTCATTCGCCTTGTTTCCATCGATTTGGATCAGGGAATCCGTGGATACCTCCACTGCGTCACCGGAGAGATAGAATCCGGATCTCTATATCACTGTGAGAGTGTCGAGCCCTATAGCGACGTGGTCACCATTGAGAACGCCGAAGAACTATGGCATATGAGCGAGGATCTGATTGAACGGATTCAGAATCGCACGAATTAAATAATAATTTGTATTTATCAAAATCACGCCACACTCATCTGTTTGAGTTTCTCAAAAACGAATGATTTTTGCGTTTCTGTGCGATGAATACTTGTGATCGCGGTTAACAACGATAATGGCGATCGTTTCATTGGAATACGCATGGAAGGAGGATTCTGTAAGGGTGGACATCCGACTGGCTTGATTTCCTTGGATCTAAAACGAAGAAATCCGGTAACCAGCAAGTAGGAGATGCTTACCTACGCAGTTCTGCCATCAGCCGACGCAGATGGAGATTCTTTTCAAGTCGAAACCGTGTGATATTAAAGTTGCTTCTCAGTTTTCCGTGCTCCTTGCGCTTCAGGTCCTTCAGCTTGCTTTTCGTCAATGTTCGTAACTGGTGATTGTCCATGGCGACCAGACGGAGCTCGTTGTTGTTCTCCAACTGTGATCGATGTTCTTATCATCGTGACCTGCCGAGTAGACTTGACAGTTACTTGTGTACTTTCCTTGATCCCCAAGATAGGACTCGCCTGTTCCTAGATCACGTGAAAAAGCTATGAATATAGGGTCTTGGCACGCGCCGCCTGAATTGCGTCGGTTCGCACTACAGTTGTTGGTTGTTTTAGCACTGCTTTAATTTGTGCTTGTTATTTGTCGCGCATCGCTTTCGATCGATATTGGTATCTTATAAGGAGATTTATGTATTTTTTGGTTTCAGAAGGCCGCGTCGAATCGGTGTAAGGTGCCAACGATGGGAAAACGAGATAAGAAGGATAAAAAGAAGAAGAAGAGGAAGGATAAAGACCGCAAGCAGAAGAAAGACAAGAAGGTTGTGGAAGAAGTCGCTGAGCTTGTGAGTGACGAGACCGGAAGCGGGACCGATTCACCTTCGCAGTTGCTACTAAAGCGATCGAAAAGAGCCGGTAGTAAGTATTATTTTATGGAATAATTCTAACGGGGGAATAGTCGTCGACTTTGAAGCTAATTTATGTCGTGTTAAATGTAAGCTATCAAGTCTGCTCATTTCAGGTGATAGCGCTGAGCCCAGAAGAAAGCGGAGAAGAAGTTGCTCCAAGTCGTCTCGTTCTCGCTCTCGATCTTCATCGAGAAGCCGGTCTCGCTCACCACGTTCAGGTCACTCATCTTCAATATCGAGATCAAGATCACATTCACCCGCACAGAAGCGCCGTGATCGCGATCGGTTGGATAACGAAGAGAAAAAGAGAGTGGAAGCCCTGTAATTGTCATCCTTCTTTGCATTTCATAACGTTTCTTTATTTCAGACGCAAGCGAGTCTATCAAAGAGACCCAAAAGAAAATGGAAACGCCAACAATAACGCAGCAGGCGCAAGAAAAAGGAAAAGAAATAAAAATCGCTTTTATGGAGGCGATAAAGGGTCGCGAGGCAAATTTGATCGTTCCAGAAAAGTGTGGGGACTTGATGATGATTTCAATGCAGATACGCGCGGAAGATCACGTTCCGTTTCTAGCGAACGACGCCGCCGCCGCGAAAGGTAGGACATCTCTCTGAAGGCGGCTATTCTAACGTTTTGTGTTGCGCGTTGCTATCGTCGCGTTGTTTGATACGACGGTCTTTCTAATATTCTCATCTATCTTTCAGAAATCGAAGTGGGTCTTCAGATTACTCACGTTCGCCTAATCCAAGAAAGCAACCGAAGGATTATTTAGACGATGTGCGTGATGAGAACGGCCGCATCGACAAGAAAAAGGTGCTTGAAATCGCGAAAAGAAATGCTTCGATGGGGCAGTTGGAAAACCTGTTAACCGTTGGTGCGCTGGCTCCAGAAATTGCAAAGTTGAAGTCGC
>KI645273.1:17838-36188 GCA_000505645.1 Steinernema monticolum
ATCGACAAACCGAGCATTCCTTAAAATTATTAAAGAACAATATATTAGATGTGGATGGTGATATGAGGCATACCTTCTAGCCTTTTCAAGGTTCGCTTTACCGCTGAACAACTTCGGTTTCGGAAGTTTTACAGCTCGATTGTACACATCTTCCCAAGCCGCTTTTGGCTTACGTCGCCCACTTTTCCTTTTCGGAGCCTTTTTCTGAGGCGGAGGCTAAAACGTTTTTATTGAAAATGAGAACATGTACAAAAGAGCACTTACGAGATTCTCCATTCGCCGTAGTCCAAACACAAAGATTTCAAACTTTTCTTCCACGAGATCGCGTTGAGTAGGCGTCAAGTTCGGCTTAGGAAGGTCAATCGATTTCATATGGCCTCCACATTTAATCATGTGATTGGCAATTTCCGGATTTCCCAATTTAGCGAGTTCAATCACCTGATCGCATTTTTCGCACTTGTAAATGTTTCGAGCCGTCCGTGGAGGTGGTTTCATCGGGACAGATGGACGAACGACGGGAACATAGGTTCCGTTTGCCTTGCGGAGTTGACCTCTTGTACAAAGAACCTTGTGAAGGTTAAATTCCATTTTGCAAGTTGATGTAAATGTGCAGTTTTTGTTACGGCAGCTCCTAAAAGAAAAGGTTCGAATCTTTTAGAGGATACGGAGCACTTACAACCGTCTAAATATGCGACTATTCAAGTTGTTCGAGTCAATGTGAGCTGTGGGGCAGAAGGCACATCTATGAGAGCTTTTACGCGGAAAAACGCGACGCCCCGGTCGAACGTAGTCTCTTCGAACATAAGCTGAAATCACATGATTCAGGAAACACTTAAACACGAATTCAAGAACCTCTACGAACTTGCTTCAGTCTTGGCGGAATCCTGGCTTCTTCAAAATGACTTTTCACGTGTTTGTCGTATTTGTCCTTCTCAGCTTGACTTCCAGTCAGCATTTTAACGGCACATCGGGGACAACGAGTGTTCTTCTCTACAAGTAAGAATTAAAATATTCTACTGGCTGGATTGTTTCCTACCATTGAAATGTCTCATGATATGATTGACGTAAGCTTCGTGGAACACGATGGTCTTCATTTTTTGATTGTTTGGAACGTTAAATGGTTGTATGCATACGGGACAAAGAAGGTGAACAGTATTCAAGTGCCGATCTGCATAGTGGTTGAACAACTGCATGCGTGTCGAAGATCTGCAATAATTTTATAAACCGTTGTGCTGCTAAACAAAAATTTACCTATACTTGCATTTTTTGCAGGAATACGGTACTTCAAGCGTTCCTTTCTTCGTCATATGCTGACGCAAGTGATTCATTTCGCCTTCTTTTGTTACCGTCATCTCGCAAATGTGGCAAACAGAGAGCGTTTTAAATTTATCGGAAGCTCTGTGAAGAGAATGGACGACGTGATAGTGGACACACTTTTTGTGAATTCCATCAAATTCTGCAAAACAGTGTTGGCATTGCGCCCAGTGTTCTAGTTCTGTCCGTTTGGGTGCCAAGCTCTTTCCCGCTGTTGTATATTTACCATTCTCGTTGTAGTCGTAAGGTAGCACACGAGCCAAATGCGCCCACATATGGTAAAAGTAGTTAATGTTGTTTGGAAGACGCTGCACGCAACCTCCGAATCCACACTTTAAGAAGACAGAAATGAATATCTTAAAAATCAGGCAACTCACTTACAAGAAACATTCCTTCATAAATATCGTTGTCATGATGCCGTGGATCCAAAATCTCCACTACGACTCCTTTGGCAGCAATCAGTTTCTCCATTTCCATCTGTTGTCTACGTTGCTGAAATTCTTTGGCCACTAACTGCCTGGATTTATTTGGATTGATTTGAGCTGGATTGATTTGAATTGCCATCGCCGCACTGTTCTAAAACTCAATATAGCGTAAGAACATATAATTTGCAAATTTTGGCTACCCTTCGCTGTATCTTATTCTCTATCACAACCGACTGCGGATGTTTCACTGTTTTCTGACATGTTGCTTCGGTGTATCGAGTGAGCTTTGGAATTTCGTATGCTGTTTTCGTACGCAAGGAAACAGGCTAGAAACAAGATTCAATCCTCGCCTTTTAACAAGTAAACATACCATCTTATTCTCTATCACAACCGACTGCGGATGCTTCGCTGGTCGCCGAAATGTTGGTGCTTCGGTGTATGGAGTGAGCTTTGGAATTTCGTATGTTGCTTTCGTACGCAAGGACTAAAAACAAGATTAAATCGTCGCCATTCAGCAAGTAAACTTACCATTGGGTCTAAGCGTGGCATCTGTTGAGGATATTGCCTAGAAATAATTGCGTTAGGCTGAAGAATTGGAGGTCCTGGTATTTCTGTACGGTCTTGTATTCGAGGCTGATTTTGGGCGCGTCCTTGCTGAACCGAAGAATATCCGCGTATAGAAGGAGGTATGTATCCGGACACACCGGTATTTGAAGAAAAAGGCACTTTTCCGTTTGTGTTTCCTACAGTCTTTTTAGCACCGCACAAATCAGAAAGACTTAAAGGTTTCTCATTGACGATAGCAACGGATACACCAGGCGTGCTCGTAGAAGTAGAAGAGAACGATCGGCGTACACCGGACGTCGTTGCTCTCTGAGACTGAGACATTAAGCGATTTGCAGAATTCAGTAATCGTTGGTGTAGAAGGTTAGGAGGTGCTGAATTGTAGTCAAAGTTAGCTGACGCAGTCGGAGGTATGTTCATCGGCTTTAGCATCGGAGGTCGACTGTTGCTGTTTAACAGATTCGCAAACACCGGATGCATCTTTGGTTTATCACCAGCTACAATACGCTGAGGCAGGAGATTGGGAGCTTTGTGTGACTGCAACTGCATAGATCGGGAAAAAGAAGGCTGCATCTGTCCCTGTAGTTGTACTGGCCTTCTGGCTCGTGCGCTGCTGACTGGCTCGGCATCGTCATCGCTCAGTTCGATGACTTCTATTCGTTTTTTCATGGCCGTGGCCTAACCTAGAATAAAAAACTAAAAATATTTCGCAGCTTTATATAAATATAAATGCATTCGCGATGCAATGCAACACAACAAGCGCCAAGCTTCCGGTAGTTTACAAAAATGGGAAGCGTTTGTCGCCTTTGACGCAGTTCCTTACTTCTATTGTTGTCCTCTTCCAAATTGGTGGTGACGCGATTTGCCACCGATTTCGAACGATTTAGACCGGTGGAAACGTCATACGTTCGTTCGCTCTAAGTTCGCGCGCGTTCTAAGTCTAATTATATAAGTTAAGGTTTTCAAACCACTCAAAATGTTCAGAACGCATTAGAATTCTTGCAGAAGCTAATTTGAGAGACGTAGAACGATTACATAAATTGGAACAAAACGTCCTTTTTCAGCAATTAAGGGGACAGACACAGTTATGTATTTTGAACTCGAAAAGTCGTGAGACCGTCAAACACCCCATTTTCGGGCTCGCTGATTCCAAATCTTAAATCCGAAAACGCCTAGCCTTCCTGATATACGAGGACTGAGCATTAGGTCGGCTAATTTGCATTACGTGTCGCGACTTGCTGATTGCATCTTTTTTTCGCAGTTTTGTGAAAATTTGAATGTTGCTCCGTGTTCCCCGACCTCGAATTGTTAAATATCGTGCATAAAATGGAAGTGCAGCAATGGAAACTGAAGAAAAATAAAGTAATTGAAGCTCGTTCTACGTCGGTCGGCAAATCTCATACGCACCTCCAAATTACCGCTATCAGAAAATTCGTGCTTTCACGCAATGCGTTCTCGTTCGCCAGTTTTGTTAGCGAATGTGGACAAGTCGTCTCTGCTAGTTCAATCTTGGGGTTAATTCAAAAATCGCCGACCATTTCGTTATTCGCTAGTATTTGACTCGCTTAGGTGCGCCGAGTTTCCACAATAAGACCCAAAAACAACGGGGAAGGAGGTAAAGAGCGGGCGACACAGCAGACGACTTGGATAACGCGGGAGCTGAGCGTATAAAATAATACCACTCGCTCGCAGCACAAACGCCGGCGCGCGAAAATGACGTCAACACAGAATAATCAATAAATCGATAGAGCATTCGGAAGTTCTGGAACCTCTCCGGTAAGTCGGATTTGGAAAGGTTGACGGAGATCAGATACAGTGGAACAGGTAGCCTCAAGGTAAGGCCGAGGATAAAGTTGCGACGCACATTCGTGCCAGGACCGACGCGAGGTAGACGAACAAATAACAGAATTTGCGAATTCGGGAGGAGGCAGCGGTATGAATAGGACGTTGACTAGGCTGTTGCCCGAATATTCCTTGAAGCAAGGTAATCAGAGAAAACTTCTCCTTCTGCTAGATGGAAATAAGATTGAAAAACATTCACTTATACAGAAAATATACTAGAGATTGCGGCAGTGACGAGAAAGCCTCGGCTGGTGAAGCGATTTGCTTCATGCAGACGTATTTGGAAGTGTAAACAGAAAACGACATTTTAAAGCTTTGGGCGCTTGGTTCAATGCTTCTGCAATTCAGATTGACAAAATTATTCACACTTTAGTGAAAATGAATGTGGAAAAGCAACAACAGAGAACAAAAAAGATGTTGACGGCGATCTAATGCGTGTTTCCAGCACGAACTACCAATATGCGTGCAATAATTTAACGTTCTTTTCAAATTAACTTAAATTGAGTTTACTGGTTTGACAAATGCAAACAAGAAGATACTCTTTACACAGATAATTTACGGATTTGTGGGAGCATGTCTCCAATGTTTGCGCCTTTCATTACCGTAAGTTGAATGAACAAAATGTTTACGAATTCACAGCTGTAGGTTATCTATAACGGCAGTCGCAGCGGCTAGTACCTCCTTTGTGGCTCTTCCTCTTGTCGCGGAGGGCCCGAGATCTGTCCACGACACACCGCTAAAGGACGGACGTGTTATCAGCTTTTCCATCGATCAGCGCGGATGTGTGTAAATGAAATCATACTTTGTTCACGCATGATGTTGATGAATTTCGACGTTTTCAGCTGTAAAGCAGATCGTTTCATCGGCTTTACCGCACAAAAGGAAATCCGGTGAGGCGGATGTTTGTTTGTTAATTTTTTTATGGTTTCAAATATAAGCAAACAATGTTGAGGGTTGTACGACTTCTAATGTTGCGTTCCGGGCCAATACACCTGAAGTACAATAAACGCACTACATAAACTGACTTGTTTCTTCTCTTTAAAAAAAAATTCTTGATTCCATTGCATACTATCAATAGCAAGATGCGAATATCGCAAGAATCTACGACTTTGAATGCATACACTTGCTGCTTTCAAGTTCAACATGCACCACCTTTGTTGGGCATCCAAGTAATTATAAGCTCGCGGACACCTTCCGTGCCGTCCACGGTGTTTACCGGTCATCGAAAGCCTTATTATGAAAATCCCAATCAACGCTCCATTTTGCTCTTCTGCACCTCTGTTTATAATTGTCGCCAATTGCTCATATCTCTTTGGTCAACGCTCCGTCCTCGGTGTGCCCTTACGCGTCCCAGCCTTCCCCCCTTCTTCACTGCGGACAGATGGAAAGTCCTGGAAATTATTGAAATTCTTTGCCAGTCGCCACTCATGCCTATTGAGAACATAAAACTGGTCCTAATATGGTATAGACTCTCTCTCAGGTTAGAGCCATTTGTACGCTCTTTTCTCGAGATCAGCGTGTGCGCGTCACGACAAAAAGTGTTCATACGAATGTTTTATTCGGTGAAATTGTGTGTGGTGTTTTATAGACTCCGCTGCGCCGCGTGTGGTCCAAGCATTTATATATGGGCGGAACACGAACCATTATAGATCAAAATCTGTTTTGTGGCATTTTCGTAACAAAATATCATTCGCATGCTTCCCTTCAGTGAAGCCACCGTATTATGAAACTTAAAACTTTCGACATAACTGAAATTGTCCGGAGGTTTGTGACGTCGACTCACACATGCCCGAGGTGATTTTGAAG
This sequence comes from Steinernema monticolum, assembly GCA_000505645.1. Taxonomy (NCBI): domain Eukaryota; kingdom Metazoa; phylum Nematoda; class Chromadorea; order Rhabditida; family Steinernematidae; genus Steinernema; species Steinernema monticolum. The sequence continues at coordinate 23,790 of KI645273.1, forward strand.
CGCGTCTTCTCGCGCACGTCAAAACAAAATTGAACGTTGCTCCCCAATCGCATCTCGCGTTTTGTATACAACGCGCGAGAGAAGTGCACCACACAGGCTGCAGTTCTAAACACACGCACGCGTGACCGTCATCAAGGAGGACGTACCCCTCAGCCCGAACATCTCCAGCGTGTGGAAATGTCCATTGGTTGCATCGTTGACGTCTTCACCTGGTCAAGGTCTTGTTGCTGCCGTCGTTGGCACCGACTCTTTCAATTTACATCGTTCTCCCTCACCGTAATCTCGCGCATTGTTGTGCGGTTAGCCTTTCGATCTTTCAAATCGCGTTATTCTTGCTTGCTAATGTGCGTGCTGTGTTTACCGTCGTGTTAATTGCGAGGAGCTCAGGTAAACAGTGAGAGCACTCTTTCCGTCTTCCTCATCAAACCGCCAACCGCTGCAAAGAGAGAGAGAAAGAGTATCTTCTAAAGAGAGCATCCACTAAGCGGCGACCCCAACGGGCGGTCCATTACGCACTTGAGTTCTAATTCACGTTGTTTTTATTAGGCTTGACACACGCATCAGTTGGACAGAAAATTCTGTGCTTTGTGATTTTCATACCTTCTGCCTTTTCCCAATCACTGGACCGTCTTTGTTGCCACCTACGAGACGCTCGATTTGGGCACAAATTAATGCCAACCGTGAATCACGACCTTTCCCTTTACTCTTTTTTCCAAAGACAAATGAAAATGTGTTTTCTGTTCTATTGTTTTGCTAAGGGAGAAAAAAGGTTGAAATGAGAATATATGGGTTCCTCACGAGTGTCGTCTAGTGAGTGTCGGGTGAATCATGTCAACTCAAAGAGTTTTGTTCGTCGTTCCAGAAATATTTTTCACTTTACTCGATGCTGCAGGTGGGCAACTGAGGAAAAGGCAGTCCATGAACTGTAGTTTTCTGTCCGGAATGGAGTGTAATTGGCGGTGCAAACCGAGAAAGACCGAGGGGTGAAAGAGCGAATGCGCGTAAAAGATAATTGATGGCTTGACATACTCGAAGTCGATGCCGATGGATATAAACACTAAAAAATTTGCATAAAATCAGTAGTGAACAATGGCGCTCACGCTGGAGACGGTTTGGAAAGGCACCAAGAAAGACCTTGAAAACCAATTTCGCTTCCTCGTCGCTTTACGCATCGATCATCCCATCAATTTGTAATTGACTGAATAACCCTTATATGAGGAAAGGCTGGTTTCAAGGTTTCTGTCAAGCGAGGCAGCCGCGAGGTAGTTTTAGGATCGCCCGTTTTCTTTATAAGGTCAACACTCGTTGGTGGTCCGCATTTTGAACAAACTCACTCCTGATTGATCATTCGCGGTCCACCTGATTGGCTGATTGGATTGGTTGGACTGATTGGAGGGTCATTCGATTGGATCAAACGCAAAACAGAACTGTCGAGAGCATATGAGACATAGAGCCGCGCGAGAGGGCAGTCACAGTCGTCGTTACCTACCTACGCGTACAATATTTGTTTTGTATACTGCATTCATTCCAGAGACAACAGTCTCTGCCAACTGGGGTTGTTGTCGTTGCTCTCGTGTTTGTCGCTGATCTGTACTCGAGACCAGTAACCAGCCGACTTCTGCTTTGATGACGTTCCGGCTTACAATTACCTCTCAGCTTTCGGTACACGTGGTCGTATTTTACTTCGGCGTTTTGGTGCACTCTCTTCGAGGAGGACCCTATCAGGCGTGTCCTTGCCGTGCAGCGGTTCCATGTGGAGCAGCTGAATCATCTCCAGCAGTTTACCTTCCGTCAATGCCGGTTTGGTTCGCTCGCGAATGAACAATCTCACTTTACTCAATCCAATTTGCAATTTTTCGAATTCAAACAACGGACTACTTGGAGAGGAGGAAAGATGATTCGGCAAGATAACCCCTTTTCGCGATGTGTATCTTGTGTATCTCCCTTTCCGAGAAGTATCTCCTCTTCCGCAGCCATCTGTTTTTGAGTTTTCTCCAAAAAGTGTTCTTGTTTGCCTGCCAATTACTCATCAAACTGATTAGAGAAGCCAGGTAAATCAATCCGTTCTACAATTCAAACTCAAACTCGCATCGCGTTCACTCGTTCACGGTCGAATTTCGAACCGTTCACTCGTGGCATTCCCGAATGTTCCCTTTTATTGCTTCTTTATGATCGTTGACGTCGTCTTACGTTTCAATCGGTGCGACCCTTCGCAATTCAAATTTATGGAACACATACGATTAAATTAAAAAATGGAAAGGATAATTTTGAAGTTTTCGACAAATATCTTCTCGTGTTCCTAGCAACTTAAAATGCTTTTGTCTGTTGCGTGACGCATCCAGATTGTTCGATCTTTTTGTCACTCTCTGAGCGTTCCCCTATTTCCTTTTCAGGCTACGAACCCACCGGTCTCCGATCGACCGTCGTCTTATCTCAAACGTCGCACGGGAGAAGCAAACTCCCTCAGTGGAAGCGCACTCAAATGGACATTTAGCGTGATTGGGCGAATGCCATCGATTCGATTCGAATTTGTTTAGAATGCATCCGCTTCTGCTTCGTGTTCTTCAACAACGCGACTTCCACAGCGCTGGAGAATTGTACACCGTCTCCAACTACGATATTATCACTGATCTCGTAAGAACGGCTTCTGTTATGCATTATGTCTTTTTTCAGCACTCAGCGCTAGTCAAAGTTAAGCAAATCTTTTGCGATGTTACGTATGTGGACAATACAAATGACCAGAAAGTTGTGGAAGTCGTACTGGGATGTATTACTACTGCTATCAGGTAATATCAGACTCAAACGAAAAAAAAAATTTCAATATAGAGAGACCAACTGCATGGAGACATACGCCGCTGGTTTAGTAGACGTTCTTGAAGCATGTCTCAATCATCGGATGTATAAAATAGGATCAACAGGACAGATCCACGACACTCCGCATTGTAAAATCGCTTCCGATCTCCTTGGTAGTCTATTCCTCGTATGACCATATATCGCAAATACTATTGCTGATTGCAAATTTCCAGTTCTATGCAAAAAGGTCTGTGATGACGGTTACGATCCCGGTAGCAATCAAAGCACTCAACTGTGGAAACGTGGAATTGGCGCGAAACACGACAAGTTATCTCTCGCTCGCAGCGATACACAATGGTCGAATTTTGGCGCAGTTTGCCATTCAGATTATCTCCACCATCATGAATGGTAAAGCATAAATTAATTGGCGCAACGACGAAAGAAGTGTTTAGGAAACTACGCTCTTGTTCGTGTGTTACCACAGGTTTACCAAGAGAATCGTGAGCCTTTTCATGCCCATTTACCGCAAATTTTCAAGTTGCTTCATCATTCCGAATCTGACACCTCCGAAAAACTGTCTCTGCTGCAGTTGGCGTCGTCGGTCGCCAACACTAAACCTGACGTAGGAAAACACAATATCGGCAAATACTTGCAAAGTCATTTAGTTAATCATTCCACACTTGACAGAGTTTGAAGAATTCCTTCGAAATCCGAGCACTTGCACCGCTGTCCTTCACATTTTTCTCTCTTTGATCTCGATGAATCGTTCCGATTGCCTCATTGATCAGTTGTCTCCATTGAGATTCGCGGCACGGTCAACTCATTGTCAAAATAATATGGCGACTATCGCCAAAGTGGTCGGCGTTATCGGGAGAATTAATGACAGACTGGCGACAATCGCTGTACATGATTTGCTTGATCTATGTCAGAAGTCAAATACAAGCAATTTGCCAATTTTACTGAAAGAAGTAGAAGGTTAGAAGGTACTTCCATGGAACATTAGGTAACTATAATTGTTTAGGAGTCGCGGAAAGATTTCCGGCTTCGGTTGCAGTTCATCTCGATACGATACAAGATGTTTGCGATCGACAGTCATCCACACAGAAATCGTGGATGAGAATTCGGGCACTTTGCATGGAGGAAAACCGCAGCAAGAGTCGGAATTTCGATTCTGCCACTCCCGACGAAATTACGATTATACCTGTAATAGGAGGAGATGAACGATCTCAGGATTCACTCGATATTCTTAAACGATCGTCTTATTTAAATGATGCTCCAATTATTTCAAGGTCGGTAATATTTCATGTTCAGTTACAAATTCTCTCATTTGCATTATCTAAAAATCACCGACTGAACAAAAAATATCGTTTATTTTATTTCATTTTTAGGGTAGACTGTACTTCCATTTTATGCTTTGTTTCACACGCTGTCGCAAAAGCGGAACAGCGTGCTTTGATCACTTAGCCAGTCATCTCCGAATTCGTTCTAAAAATTCTTAAACGAACAATTGCAGTCAAATGTCATCTTCTCGTTGACTACAAACTTTTAAATTTAATTTTAAAACATATCACGAAGACTGAGTCATCTATTTTCAGTGGGATCAGGACGACGGTAGATGTTAGTGATACATATCTGAATAATCCAAGAGAAATCGAATTTGACCGAGATATGAGGACAATGGTCGATTTCTATAATCGCAATAGACCGGACTATGAGAACAGATCAAGAGCGAGCCTCACTCCAAGCAAGTAAAGTTTTTATTTCATTGGACAAAATGATGTTATTTTTCAAAATTCAGTGGCACTCGAACGACCGCCAACGCAAATGACTCTATTCTTGATACATCACGACTTCCCGACATCGACCGCGATGTCAGAGCCGCTTTTGAGTGGTCGAAACACAGAAATATCCTCGATCAGTCCGACAGTCGATCACGAAACAGCTTTGTACTTAGTACTCCCAAGTAAGTTCGTTTAAGAGATCGTTTTCTACTTAATGACTTTAAACGAAATTGCCGGCACACGGTTGTTTGGAGGTGATTAAGTGTCTCGTTGTCGACTGTTTTTACGATTAAATTATTATTGGCATTGCGACGTGTGTTTTCAAGACAAACTGTGGACTGTTGTTTAGCAACCGATCTCAAAACGAAAACATCACCGTGGTCGAAACGCCTCTGTCAGCTTCGAAACGTTCTGTTCAGAGCAATTATTCACAGATCCGACCGCCCCCATCATATCAGCCACCAAAGGGCAATTCGCTGTGCGTCCCTTCTCCAACGCCTTTTAGCCATACTGCTGTGCAGGTTCGTCTCACTCCACCTCTCTTCCCCTTTTCAGCTCTTTCGCATTCACTCGCGTCAGCTGTGCCGTAATGTCGTTATTGTATCGCATTTTAGATTGGGAAGGATGGCCGCGTGAGGCCCATATCTATGAACAACCGGCGCAATCCGAATTGGATTCCTTCAACGAATAGTCTGATTTCGTACGAGACAACCTTCCCTGCCAACTCAGGTCCAGTGACTACGACAAAAGTGGAATCGCGGTCTGGCAGTACCGCGCAGATGATCAACGACGATCGGTCGTCTATGAACGGGCAGCAGTCGATGGATATGGAAGAGCAACGCTCTAGTCGTACAAATTCCGATTGGGCCGATGGTATTGACCGAGGCGATGTCGTGAAACAGTTCGTAGAGCATCGCCGTTCGAAGATCAAACGTTTTATCACGGAGCTGAATACGAAGTATCCGATACCAATTCAGTGCACGGTTGAAGGTTCGAGAGGTAAAATTAATTATGCTTGCATTTTATGATTTGTTTTTTTAGGCTCAAAGCATAGAATGCGTATTCATCTGGCTTGTCAAATGCGTGATTCTCATTGCCTCTACGACGGAGAGAGCATGTTTGCTTTCAAAACGCATATTGCTCCTATCTGGCTGCATCTGATGTTCCTACAGGTATGGCAACAAAACTGTATTTTTTTTTTTGAAACAAAAGTATTGCAGATGGAAGTGATGAGCATGGAAAACGATGGTCCAGTCCTGTGCCAAAATTCGGAGCAATTCAAGACGCTCAATCATTGTTGGCAATGTCTTCCTGCTGTTTGTACGAAAAATCGTCCTTTTGTGACTCTTGTCACTTCCGCGTTTCCTAGTGCAAAGGATCAAAGTCTAATGCTGAAAGAATTACAGGACTCCCGTTATTTTGACACGTTTAGCTTCAACGCACAAAAAAAAATGTGGGGCTGCTTCAGTTGCAATCATCCTGAACGAGTTAGGTAAGTAATCTCGAAGGAAAATAAGTAATCTTGACGTATATGCTTTTGTCTTTCAGATCGATTCTTCGGCCTGACAATTTGCCTCTTCTTGAGGGTCAGTTGAAGGAGAAGCGTGGACGTTGGCGCTTTCTCAAGAGATGGCATACGAAATATTTCACTCTTTCGAGTGCAGCACTGACGTGCACTGGAGAGTCTTCGTGCTCTGTGAGTTTCCCACGCTGCGAACTGTTGTCTTAAAAGTGTTTCTTTTAGGCGGCGCCAACCGATCGTATGATTTGTCCTTCGATCGATTTGCGTAAAATTCGCTCAGTTAAGTCATTGAGTCGTGGCCGCAAGAGCCGTAAGAGCCTACCCAGAGCGTTTGAAATCTTCACGGATGACGATCGGTCATATGTACTTAAGGCTACTGACCAGAACAAGGCGGAAGAATGGTTCCAGTGTCTCCAGATCGCCGTTGCTCAGGCTCAACGAGAGATGCCTACCGCTTGAAGCGCTCGCGCTGTTTTAAATAGTTTAATTTATTTGATCGTCATGAATTATCAGTTGTTATGAAAGCTTTACTCGTGACTGCTCGCTGGTCATCGAATATGTTCATTCATCTTATAGAGCTTTGTTGTAAATAAAATAAGTATATACTGTATTAATAAATAATTTATCGTTTTACTAATTTTGTTTTATGTAAATGTATAGACGTCAAAAATGATAAAGGGCATACTGTCAGACACATTGTTTCGCTCGAAAATTTACTGTATGAAACGAGGTATGCTACAACAAATAATACAAAGAAAGACCCGCTTTGTCACGAACAGACAGATCCTGTCTAAACTTTTGATGAATTGTTCACGCTAACCATCATCGGCGAGATGCTGTTCATGGAAGGCGTTGGTTGTTGTATGGCGACTTTGGATTTTACAGGCAGAGTTGCTAATAAACTGAATAGCACGGGAATAACTACAAGACCGTGGATCAGACCGATCGTGATGACGAGGACCATTGTTTTCATGAAGACCTGAAGTATGAATACAGTACATGGTGTTGTACAAGAATCGCTTACCTGTGCCATATGCAATTCCACAAAAAATAAACTTAGCACGCAAAGGTTAGTGGAGATTCCGGCTTGGAGAACAGGGAATCCAATGGATGCCATACATTGTTCGAGTCTGTCGAGGACACTTTGATGACCATGTGAACCGACTCCTAAATACAGTTAGATCGTGTTTCTTCAATTTTGAATACCCGCTCGATGATAATGATAAGCAATGTGGGCTGGAATATCCACGGAAAATCCGATGCTCATAATGGCCGCTGACATCACAATCGGATCCAGATCGACGCCCCACAGAGAAAGACACCCAAAAACACCTGAAGCCGCATGTTAGTTCAATTATTTTCACGTTTCTTACCGATACAAGTGCTTACAATTGCAAAAGATGCAACGATTACGGTAGTTGCGTGACCAATTATCAGCACACACACGAGAACCATGCAGACCAATGTTGCTAACGAGGACTGTATAGTGAGAGGAGCCATTGTTTCAATAATATCTAAAAATTTAGAGTCGTCCTCGTATATGCTGACTTCCAAATCCGAGAATTTGTCTGCGATTTGCCTCCACTGGTTCAGCAAAACCGCTCGATTCGACCAATCGCGTAATTCAGAACCGTGGAAAGCAGTTATAAAAAAGAACTTTGTGACTTCGAATTCATTTCTGTAAGGTCCGGTGCAAACTGAGACTATTTGACAGTACCACTTACTGTTCTTTGTTCTCGTCATACCGTACAAAACCTTTCCAAAAACGGAATTCGGGCCAGTCAAGAAACTGCTGAACCTCATTAGTACGTTTAATCAATTGATTTGGAGACGTTTCAAGAGAAATTTTCCGGCTATAATTGGAAAATTCAAAGATTGACCGTCTGATACCAATATACCTTCCATTCTGAGTAAACTCAAAACCTTCTTCATCTGATAAATTAACGTCTTCAAACTCTTCAGGCACTGCCTTAGCTACTTCATCTGCGTACTGCATAAACTCCTCGTAATCTCTCAGCCAAAACTTTGTCGAAAACTTTCCCAAAGAGGACGGAAGACTTTCGAAGTCCTCGACAAGATTGTGCAATCGCGCGGATTGATGGCGATCGGTAACATTTCCAGGATTGTTGACAAAAACAATGCAGACACCGTAGTACGGTATGATGTATTCATTTCTTAATTCCATAACCTAAATTGCAGTTTCAGGCACGGTTTGCGGAAAACGAGCACACGCGCAAATGACTCTAATGTAACGCTTTCTAATGACCGTAATGACTTGTTTCCATCCCCACGGCTACTTCTGCGCTTACTTTATCACAATTCTCGAACGTTTTCATTTGATGACGGGAGCAACACCGCTTACCTTCGTAATGTCCGAAGTTTCAAGGAAGAGACGTTCTGGCTTAAGTTCAGCCTTCATTTTCATGGTCGAAATGAGCGAAAGATACCAATAGACAGCTAGAAGTCCAACAACAAGGGAAGAAACGCACTTGTTGGATAGAAAACGACAATATCGTGAGAGGAATCTAAATGATTTTTATGTCAACAAGGTATTTAATATTTTAATTGCGGTTGGCTCGATTGCGCTCTATCGATTGTTATGGAGAAATTCCTCAAAAACAAATAGGAAATATATATCATAAAGCATCAAACTTTCAGTACCGTAATTTCAAACAAGTAGACTCACACCGATATTCGTTTGTTTGCAACTACTAGAAAATAGACGTAAAGCATGAAAACGTGCATTCCTATTCAAAACATTTTTTTAAATGTTGAAAATGGAAATATGTCTGTCATGCCGACAAAAAAGCATTTTGCTCTCTCTCTTACATATGAACATAAAATTAACTCATTCTACGATTTAAAAAATTGTACTTTACCTTCTGCACACTTTCTTCACTTTTGCTCTTGCAGACGTAGGTGCAGCACCAGTCGCTGATTCAGCTGAAACGGAATTTTTCTCAGATTGGACCTCAGGTGCTTCGCTTTCCCTTGCAAGTTCGTATTTCCCCACAATCGCCATCATCGCCGCGTAAATTGTCCACTGAAGAGTGCGTAGCATCATTACCTTATAAAATGGACACAACTCTTACCACATAAATGTAATCGATAAGAATTGCTACAGTATTCCCAATAGAAAAGAGCTGAATCTCAGGTGTCGGAGTGAGCGCTCCGAATCCGAACGCGAGAATGTTGGTTAAAGTAGTGATAGTAATTGAGGGTCCGGTGTCAATTAAAACTTCCGAAAGTAGAAGAGCAACGGCGTCCTCGTCTTTTGATTGTTTTGCACATCCGTTTTGCCGGTCTTTTCTGAAAATTACAAATTCCATTTTCTAATTAAATGCAAGATGCAATTCAGCCGTAGCATACCTCAATTTAGCCAAACAGCGTTGCCAACCGTTTACCATCAAATACGCGTCATCCACTCCAATCGCTAAAACTAGAAACGGAGTGACGCACAAAATGCTTCCAAAGCGCAATTCACACCAAAACATCATTCCCAGAGCAGTACCACAAGCCATAAATGGAGCTACACAAGCAGTCACAGCAAGCGTAATCTGAATATCCGTTACATGTGCTTCTCAGAAGTGTGTTAACCTTGTGTATGTTCATTTGTCTCATGTACAAAGCTCCTAATCCCATTGTGACACTTGAAAAGGCGCACATTATGAAGAAACCTATGAAGAGGAAAGGAATGAGCGTTAAACCGGCGTCCACCACTTCCGATGTGAGGAAAGATTCTGTGAGAACCAGTACGTCTACATATTCACTTTTGTATCTGCAAGTATTCAAGCTTTAATGTTATTTCGTAGAAGTGTCCTCGTACGAGTGAAAGTGATTAACGATCTCGTGTTCCCACACGGTCATGTTTTCTTTTGAGATCCCCTGTGAGCGCTCAGCGCGAAACTGCAGAACGACCAATTTTATCTCTTTCAGGTTGTTCGGTGATTGCGTCTGAAATTACGTTACAGTTGATGGTCCGTCAAATCCGCTTCTCACTTGGTCTTCGTCGAAGATTGAGTGACCATGGTCAGTGTGGAGTTCGTCGATCGAAAGCAGATCGCCCGAGGCTGTTTGAATCTAGAATTAGAAGCGAGCGCGACATTAGCATGAGCGCGAAAGTACAACTGACCTTGACGCCAAAAAAGTTTGGATCCATGTGAAGTTGTCTACCGAGTACTGTAGTGATGGGATAACCCAAGTCTATGTGAGTGGTGTCGACCGCGGACCTCGATCGGTTGTCTGTGTTTTGCACTAATAAGCCGCTCTAAAACATAATTGCTTTATGTGTCGTTGGCGATGTTAAACGAACAGAGAAATGACGAACTGGTTCGTTGATTGTACAAAAATTGTTGCAAAACATCGAAAACGACTCGTTTCGATTGGTCATCGCGTTGAACACACGGAAACCAGTCGTGACCTTATCCAAGATCTGAACAAACCACGATAAAGATTAATGGAAAACAAAGGAAATTATTCTCACCTGCACAGTGGCATTCATTTCATGCACTCCAAGCATATTTCCGCGCTTTTTAGCGGTAATCATGACATACACAACTACTGGTTCTCCTTTGTTCGAAAAGAATTGGCGATATGTCTTAATATCCCTTTTAGCATTAGACTGCAATTAATGTCTAACTTGAGTTTCCAATTTGGCTCTCGCTTCGTACGGCGTGAAGTCTCCGACATCGTTTGTCATCGGGACAAACGGAATCTTCATTGTCATAAGAATGGTAATTACCGTGCTGAGAATCAAATAGACCCATGGATGTCTGCTTATGACAATCCCTAGTTTTCCGAAAAATTTGTGCATTAATCTAATTACAAACACATTGTTTGTATCCGAGTGGCTCATTGCAAGAACCTGAATAAAATGAAATTAGTTAAATACGAGTGAACACAGACAACAGACACTTTGATGTCGCTGAATTGTTTATGGTTTATCCTTGTCTTATCATTAACTTTTCGAGAACTTCGATGAATTTAAAACCTGCAAAGTGGACTCCTTACACGTGGTTCGGAGCAAAGAACAATGGAAACAAAAATAATTTCAGGATTACAACGCATTAAATGCACGACAGACGGTTTAACCTTGAACGGGGAGAACACACAGAATAACTGTTGATCTCCAGGTGCATGGACCAACGGAGTCCAAGAGGGGAGGAGTAAGACCGTTGTCGTTATTCTATCCTATTTGCACTCAATGGCACCGCAATCCGGTTGTTTCGCGAATGGCGTCGGACCTCGAAGCCTCGACATCTTCACTAGGTCCACCTTCTAGCGCGAGATGAGCAGCTAAACCCAAATGGACCCGTTTTCCCCCTTACGCCCGACACTCCGTCGTTGTGCATAATCGAGAAAACGACGAAACTGCACGGCTCTTTGTTAAAAGAATCCCGTAATCAGTGCAAAACACGGAAATCATCAATAAGAAAACGAAGTCGCAAATGTTCTCTTAATGAAACGAATGAGTAACTTTTGCTCTTTTTCTACTAACACTTCTAAGAGGCGGTACTTCCTGACAAGATTGAATAGATCTTATACCCGCTTTAAGACGTTTCCGCACCAAAGTAAGGTTTTTGGACAACAAAGGGCTTCTTCCGACAAACCCAATGACACCGCTGCGCGACTTTCGCCAAAAAGTCTGTAGCAAAGTGTTGGAAGCTTTGGATGCCTCCGGCTCATCCTAAAGCCAATTAACGGGTTTCGAACGCCGCACCGCTTATCCGATCGCCAGCTAACGCACATCCCGTTCTTCGTCGCAACTGTCTTCTTCACAGTTACAAGCGGCGTCGTTTCCTGCGCTGCCGAATATCTGCAAATCTCACTATCGACGGAAAACAACGCTAAGCCACAACGATTATGCAATAATGAAGTGTGCTGAAACAGCGAAAGACACGGTTCCGATTAAGGGAATCCGTCACCTCGGATGAAAGATCTCTGCTCTCTTCCATTGCAACACTCATTAATAAAATCAAAATAATTTTTTTTATAATTTCTGAACAATAAAGTTACATTCCAGCGATATTTCGCTGTGCGATTTCTCCGATGATTTTTGACGCAATCAGATTATGGTGACATCTTTAGAAGTTATTGTATTCAAGGACGTTTTAACCCTTAACAACGTGATTACTGTATTTTTGTTATATTTCAGTCATGTCTGAATTGCGATGATACTTTTATTAAATGCTTATCACGGATATCAACCCTGTCACGCTTTGTCTTCTCCGTATTATTGTTTTCTCAACATTCACGCGTTGATCTCCTTTCAAACAGAACGCGAGTGCTCCCCAGGAAAATGTT
>KI645304.1:1053-11538 GCA_000505645.1 Steinernema monticolum
CATAGGTTGAAAAGATTCCTGCGGAATCGAAAGGGACTTCTCTCTTTACGGCGACGTTGGACAATAAGCAGTGGGAAGCAGTAAACAAAGTGAATCGTGATTTGTCGACGGACTACACACTTCGCTCGGATTTGTTATTGAAGCGTTTGGATGTTACTGTCGATTCGTTTACATGGTCGAATAAAGGCTCTGTTATGAAGGATGACATCATGAAGAGCTATGAAGAAGCACGAAAAAGGATCTATTACAATGCAGATGTTGAATTGAGCGATTTGATTGCAGCTACAACTGGTGAGACTGATCATTTCCCTTACTTTTACATATTATTTTTTCAGATTTGCTTGTTGTTGATAAAGCCAGTTCATCAGCCGTTCGCGCTCAGAATTCTAATCCGCTTACGAAATTTTTGATGAAAGACAAGCCTGGCGATCGTGGAGGACGCACGAATGAAGTTACGGTACCTGATCCAGATGTTCCGTCATGGAAAAGAGGCGGTCGTGGTGGTGGAGGTGGTTATCGCGGTGGGCATCGCGGAAAAGGAGATAATCAACGAAATAATTTTGAAAATCAGGTAAACATTTTATTGGTGATGTTTTATCTTTTCGATTGCAGATTAAGGATCAAATCAGACATGCTGACCGGCGAGCTCATGCTTACACAGAGTATGGTGGACCTGATGTGGGTCCGATCACCGGGCAGAACTACGGCGATTCAAGGCAATCGAAGCGTGGTCGACGTAATTAAATCTCTCATGTTTACGGGTCTTTTGTGTTTTATGCTTGTTAAACAACTTATTTCTCGAGTGCAGTTCCGTGGCCTGGGGGCAGATCACATGCTCGAATGCTCGGCTGTAAGGCCGTACTTTGCTCTTAATTCGTGATTGCACTCGCCGCTGGCGATGGCGACAATAGCAGTTGTTGTTTGCTCTCAATTTAGAAGACCGCGTTCGGCCGTGGTTGTCGTGTATGATCGGCTGATGTTGCTCCGCATTCATGTGATGTTACCATTTGAAGTTTCCAATGCATTGCTACGAGATTTGTTTTCGTTGTCACGCGTTGCTTTTTCGTTCTATTCCATAAAATTAATGAAGATTCGCGCTTCTTTTAGAGGTAAACTCTCTGACTTTATTTTATGGTTGGAACAGAGTCGTATCATATTTTCTTTACGTTTTCCATTCTTTGCTGCATGGAATACTACGCCAGCAAAGCGCTGAGTACTTTTACCGAAGCCGTCGTTCATTCTACAGAAGTTGATAACAATTGTAATCATTTTCGGAAGTAAGGCTAACGTAGTGGTGATAGTCATATTTATTTACCATTTTCGTTTTTTTGTCCTGTGATGCATTTTATACAAGTTTCTATCTAAAAATTCGTTCTTTGCAGGTGACAAATTATCAGAAGTTATCCAATTGAACTATAAAAATGAAGTGCTTCAAGCGTTATATTAACAAGGACGGCAGTGGGTGAGTTATATACACATAATTTAATCTTCGTATTTTTTTGTGCTGTTTTTTCAGAGATGTCTCTTTAATGTGCGAAGAACGTGAAGAAATGTGGCATATTTACAATTTGGTCCGCAAAGATGATGTTGTTACTATGTCGACCGCTAGAAAAGTCGTGAACGAATCAGCAACAGGAAGCGTCTCCACTACACGTGTCATGATTACTTTGTCAGTTCAAGTCGAAGATATTGATTTTGATGCAGAAGCTGGAATACTTCACCTAAAGGGACGCAATGTGGCACTCAACGATCATGTGAAGATTGGGGCATATCACACCCACGATATTGAAATTAACCGCAGATTTAAACTTTACAAGCATTGCTGGGATTCTATTGACCTGGAACGACTCGATGAAGCTATGGATTCAGGTGCAAAAGCTGATGTTGCTGTGGTTGTTATGCACGAAGGAATTGCCCGTATTTGTCTTGTTACGTCAACTATGACTATTGTCAAAGCATCGATTAATATGCAGATACCTCGGAAACGGAAGGGCTTCACACAGAATCATGAAAAAGGAATGGAGCGGTTCTACAACACTATCACCATTGCTTTCTTCCGTCATGTGAATCTTGATGTTTGTTATTTCGAGGAAATCATTTTTATTGTAATTTTCTATTTAGGTTGTCAAATGCGTTGTTATTGGAAGTCCTGGATTTGTGCGCGACCAATTTATGGCCTACTTAAGCGCGTATGCCGACAAAGAAGGAGTTAAGAGCCTCGTGGAGAACAAGAATAAATTCATTCTGTCCCATTGTTCTTCGGGATTCAAGCGCTCCGTGAAAGAGCTATTGGAACAACCGGCTTTGGCTTCTAAGCTCAGCGACACGAAAGCGCAAGCTGAAACGAAGGCTCTGAATGAATTCTATGAACTGATGTCGACTGAACCCGATCGAGCCTTTTATGGATACAGTCATGTTCTATCTGCTGTCAACCTTCAAGCTGTTGATATTCTTCTTCTCTCTGACAAACTCTTCCGTTCGAACAACATTGGTGAACGCCAGAAGTATGTCCGTTTGGTCGAAACTGTCAAGGAGCAGAATGGTACTGTGCTCATTTTTTCAAGCATGCACGTATCCGGTGAACAACTTGGTTTGCTCTCAGGAGTCGCTGCGATACTGCGATACCCATGTCCACAAATCGAAGATCTTGATATGAGTGATGACGAAGATAACGAAACTACTGTTGATTTGTTGACCCGAACTAATGGGGCAACAGTATCTGCGTGAATTTCACGAAGAGAACTAACCTTAAGATTTTCTAAGCAATTTTTTGTTTTGATGTTAACAGATGTTTTTGTAAAGAAATTTATGTACAAGCTAACACAATGTTGCAAAATAAATATAGAAATTATACAGTATACTACACGCTAAGTTATTATGGAGTAAATGCTGCTGGTTCAGTAGATGGGGAGTCGCATGAATTCATCGAGGTCAGGGAAGTCTTCGGCGATCAGGGGTCCGATGGCGTCGAGAAAAGACTCTTCTGCTTCTTGGATTTTATCTTCTTTCAGAAAGGAATCTGAGGGGTAAAGGTCGTCGAAGGATGGTGACGAGGCGTAGTGGAAACTGGCGGAGAGCGAGCCCGGGGAAGGCACCTGGTGGAGCGGATCGTTTGAAGGATTCTGAAGGGTCCATTGGGAGTCGTCGAGTGGAGTTACGTAATCGAAGTCGAATTCCTGTGAGTAAGACTCCGGATGGAACGGCGCCGACGAAGTCGAAGGAAGGCAGGCGGTGGAATCGACGCACGGAGCATCGACGAAGTCTTGCTGCGAATGCCAAGAACCGTTGTCTTCGGGGGATTCAGCGAAGAGGTCGTCGCAGAGCTTCTGCAGAGCGTCATCAGAGACGCCATCGCAGTGAACATCAACGCCAGAGGCACCAGAACTCCGTCCCGCGGCAGGGGATTAGCGAACGCTGCTGGTTCGGTGGGAGTTTCTAGCGACTTCTGGATGTCGATTGACATCTGCTGAGGCGGAATCTGAGTGACACAGCTGAACTGAAGTTGTCGACGAAGGGATGCCAATTCCTTGTGAAGACGGTCGATCTCGGTACGTTGATGCTCGATGGTTTTGTGCTGCTTCACGATGGTCTCGTCCTTGTCGCGATTCTCTGAGACGACCTTCAGGAGCGCGTGTTCCAACTTCCCGGTACGGTCCTTCTTACGGTCGCGAGCGGCTTGGGCGGCTTCTCGGTTTTTCAGCTTGCGGCGTTGCTGCTTCTCTTCGCGCGACATATGCGTAAGACGTTCGCGTTTGCGAGGGATAGCAGACGGCGAGTTATGAAACTCGATGATGTCGTTGACCTCCTCCATGGTCACGGGACGCTTCAAGCTCTTGGTGGGAGAAGATTTAGGAGCCGGAGCGATAGAAACCATCGGAGGAGAAGCCGGGGCCAGATGGATGAGGGGAGGTGAAGTCACCCGGGGAGGCGAAGGGCGAAGCAGATTCACATTTGCGACACGGGCAACTCGAACAGGACGGTAGAGCGTCGGCTTATTTGGGTTGGAGGCGACGGAGCCCGCGGGCAAAATGTAGATCGTGCGCGTCGGAGGATTCGACGTAGAAGTACTCATCGGAGTCGCAAAACAGAAGCTGCGGATTCGCGGGGAGCGGCGGCAGCTGATGTTGGTTGGATGACGACGACTGGGGGAATTAAAACAGTCGAATCGCTAGGACGCGTCAGCATAAGCGATCAAACGCTCTGATTGGCTGTTTTAGGTGTGTACGGAGCGGTGGGACTCGACGATTGGACGCTGACTCCGCCCAACTCCAACGACGCGATGACGTTTGCGCAAAATATCGTGCAAACATGAGAGATTCCACGGTGGAACCACAGATGCAAGAGCAATAAACAAGATGAGTCGCAAAATTCCGGAATAGAATTGCGTCAGCAAGCGAGCAGGATTTGACTTTCGACCCTTTGAAAAGCAAACCGATTTGGAACTTCGAAAATCCGCAGATTCAAATAAAATTTAATTTAACAACAGAACGAACAATGATGGCGATGGAAACAAGACAATCAGGAGAGAATCACTATCACAGAGTTTGCTATATGAATATGCAAAGCACAACCTAGAAGTGCACGGCATCATTCACTGATCAACATTCTCAATTTGTACAAGCTGCTTTCTTCTTAGAAAAGTCCAAAAAAACCTTTATTGCTGCTGTTGGAGGGCGAGATTTTTGCTTGATACGGTAGACAACTTTGATCAAACAGCTCGTCGTACAAAACGTCGCGTCTCTTCAAAGATTTAGATATTCCTTCGTCTTCCTCCTTCAGACGTTTTTTTGCCGCCTCATACCTGAAATTGTTTCTCATTAGATGGTCCCCAAAAGCGCTTTTCGACGACAAAGAAACATAATTTCGTTTTAGTAGTCAATAGCGATGTAAACTAACCTCTTCTTGGCTTCAACGTATTCAGTCTGGAATTTAGCCATATCCGTTTTCTTTTCGGCTAAATCAACTTCCAAGGCATTTAGTTCAATAACAGTTTCCTCTGATTGAGCAGCAAGAGGAACAAACGTGAGCTTGTACTTTACTGACTTGAGCCAGTTGTCGCCGTAGACGCAGAGAATATGCGATCTTTCATCCAAGGTATGCGCCCCTAAATTCATAGACTATAGGAATTTCTTCGTTTATCGAACTAACCGACTGTCTCGAGAGTGTCCAAATAGTGGAAAGGTAAAGGTGTTTCCTTATCATCCATATAATACTTCATAGGGATAAATTCGCTAATATTAACCCGCTGGAAAGGCACAAAATAAATATCGGCGCATGTGCAATTCTTCTTCTTCATGCTTTCTTGCATCATTCTAACACCTCCTAAAATACAAATGTTGTATGGACATAAGATTAAGTAGAAAACCAACCCTCCTTGTCAAAAAGAACAAGCTTAAACTTGCTCATGGCAGGAGATCGGCAAACTATCATCACTCCATTTTTCTGCCAATCGTTATGCATAGTAATGCGATAGAAAGCAGCTTCCTGATTCTTGATTGAACCCTCGACTGATTCACCAGGACTGAGATCCTTCACGTCCCCTCCTCTGCCTTCACAAAGATCACGCGCTTGAGAGAGAACTTTTGGTCCGATTTGAGTGGGAATCGGAACGCCGAGTTTCGTGAACAAAGCTCCAAATACTCGTCCTACAATAATACTGAATTACATAATAAATATCGGTGAATGCTGCAAACAGCTATCCGTTTCAAAAACCTTTCTAAAGCCGTTTTGTTTAAAATCGTCTCCGAGGAGGTCACCAAATTCACTTACCAACACTTCCCATTTCGGCGATATCAAGTCCTTCAAAATCAAGCGCGGCTCCGCTAGGACCACTCAGATCATATTGACGCCTGCGATTTGGATCAGAGAGAACGGAATAGGCAATTGAGATCTTCTTAAAGGTTTCTTGAGCTGAAGTCAAAAAATAATACATAAACAAAATTAAAAATTAGCAACATACATTTTTCGTCCCCAGGATTTCTGTCCGGATGGTACTTGAGTGCCAGTTTTCGATACGCATTTTTGATATCCTGTTCGCTGGCAGACTTTTCCACACCCAAGATAACATAGAAGTCCTCAAGCTCAGCTGGCTTCATCGGCTTCACTTCTTTCGAAGCCATTGCTCAGAAGGGGCTAAAAAAGAAAACGTTTTAAAAAGTTAACTTCAAAATATTTCGGCTAAATCGCTTTCACGGTTGACTCAGTGAAATTGAAAACACAAAGCGTTAAAGTGAATATCGATTTTCTCGCGCAGTGACATCATTCATGCATAGAAGAACGTCTAAATCCACAAAACTATGCCAACAACACCAGCCCCAACATATGCAGGAATCTTTTATCGCGTTGAGAACAACTGATTCATCACTTCCAAGCAGTGAATCACGTTAAATTGATTGCGCGTTTCGAAATCGCTCCTCGAAATCAAAAAAGCGCTTCCAAATAGGAAAGTACGCCTCAACCGGATGTTTGCGGTCCGCTACACAAAAACTGGTGCAAATGCACAAAGAACAAAACGCGGAAACCGTAAAGAAAAAGAAAAGGACAAAGTACAGATAACCTTGGCCGATTAACACGGCAACGACACAATCAAAACACAATCAGAAATGTCGCAGCATCAGACTTTTCGCCACCTGACGCTAATACTCGTCTTGATTTACGGAGTAATATATCACAGAAAAGAAACACTAAGTTATATATTTACACTTAAAACACTAGCTAGCTGCCTTTGACTAGCAACATAGCGCATGGATCCATCAGATCTGGCATTCGATCCGCGTTGTGCTCAAACATTTTTCTTTTCGCTTCGTCGCTTTTGTTTGACGTTAGTTCCGCAATGGTGCTCAAGTTAATCATTATGGGTTCAGGGGGCACTCCTTTGTAGTTACAAAGAACATTCAGAGCGTCCTTCACACGGCCACTATAGAGCATGCAAACCGCCGCGTTGTTCCACACCTTAAAATAATCACTTTGTAACGGTCACGCAGCGAATGGTACGTAACGTACCCTAGGGTTCTCTTCACGAGTTTTGCTAATATTCAGCAAACATTCTTGTGCATTCTGATAGTTTCCTAAGAAAACTGATTGATAAGACTTGTGATGGTGGTAGGAATTGCCGGATATCTGAGGAACCATTTCATCAGCATACCGATTCACACTTTTCTCGTCGCCAATGTGAACGGACATACGTACCAGCAGAGCCGTCAGCTGGTCTCGCTTCTTGGGGTCACTTTCTTTATTTCTCAACTGATGGAAGATACCGAGCGAAGTTTGATATTCCTGAAATCAGTTAGTATAAGTTAAGTACACGAGGGTTATCTACTTTTAATACCTTTTTTTGTTTTAATGTAAAGGTAAATCGGTGAAATCTAATTCATTCGTCAGTATAAAGACACATACCTTCAAAAAGAACAATACCCTCGCTTTCGTTCTAACGACGGCTTCTAAGCGCTTGTTCCACGCAGAGATATGTTCTTCGGTACTACCGGACTTTGAAAGATTCTCGATTAATGATTTCGTATCAGATTCCAGTTTTGTAATTCTTTGCATAGCCTTCCACGGATACGGTGTAAATCTCAAAGCTTCTGCATGAACTAGTCTCATGCTAAACGGGACCATGGACCCTGAAATATCATAAGGATATGTATATTGGATTAATCGAACCTTTGTATCCCAGAGAAGCATATGTCGAATGGTACTGAAAGTAAAGATCAGGCGCATCCAGTTCTTCAAAAGGCGATAATTCTTCATTCAATAATTGATATTTTTGAACAGCCATCAACAATTGAAATCTACATGCCCAAACCTAAAAAAAAACTATAGATATACAAATGTTAATAATTCTTGAAACACCTCAAAAGAGTCGACAGTGTTGGTACTCGGTTGACCAGCCTTTCCAAATCCTTGATATAGTGAAGTTAAAATTTGAGAAGTGATATTCAAAGCAGTGCGGAAATGACCTTGGGACTGAATAATAAGTAACTCCAGTAAAATCAAAGAAAAGTGAACAAACAATTAATTGTTCAACGCATCCCATGTTTTGTTTGACCGACGGACGCGAAACGTGTCTTCCCAGAAGCTCCTTCGAAGCGTCGAACATTCGATCAGTAAATTGACGGTCGATTTTCAGACCAGGCATAGTATAGTCAACGCGGTCAGCAGACTTCCCATTGGGCTTCAAAGCCGCAATAAGTCGGGAAGATTCCGGCCACGCGTAGAGATATCGCTGCATTTCGAAATCAGCGATCGGACCCGCCGCCATCACGTATTCTGAAAGGATTCGAATAGGATTCTATACAGAAACACAACAAAGACTCGAAACGAGGTTCGAATTCTGAGTCATGAAATAAATTTAAAATTAAAAAAGAAATTTCGGATAAGAAAGTGTCATCTTTCCCAGTGGTCTCAAAGATTTGCAAAGTTAAGTGGAGGATTCAAGCGGGTTGCAGAAGTTTTTAATTTCGTAATGTCAGGTCTGCAAGTCTTTGGGGCCAATTTTAGAATCTATTGAGCAACTGTTTATACATTTTTTGGATCGAATTTGTTGCGTTATTGTAGGCTATAGTATTTTAAAAACTCAACTAACTAATACTGTATGGCATTTTATTTTTGCAATGTGGTTGTATTTTGTAGGAGTGTGCTCTTAGGGTAGTTCTATTTTTGAAATTGTAGAATGGCTACAATACTGATGGAGATACATATATTTGGAAATTTGCAGAATTTTTTTTCCATGGGTGAATCCGTCGCAGAATCTGTGCCTTTCTCAACGCTGTGTTCCACTTTGATTAAATTAAAGCATGCTAAAGGAAGTGAGAAGCGCACAGAGTTCACGCGATTCGTGCGCGAATGGAACGACCAATGGGGCAAGAACCACTCAGACAAATCTTCCGAATCCGCGAAAAAAGATTCGTTATTTCCTGCCATAAGACTGATTTTAGCCTGTGAAGATTCTAGATCGTTTTCGATGAAACAGGTTTGTTTGTGTTTATTTTTGGATGGGACATTATTTCATAATTTTCAGGCTAAACTTGTTCAGTATGTCAGCAAAGCGTTAATGTTGCCAACTTCTACAGGCAGTGACTACGCCAATATGGTTCGTAACATAAATTTCAGATTTTAAAAATTAAGGTTGTTAAGGGCATTGAACGAACGATTGATCGTTTGGCTGACGAAGTATCAAAACGAAAAGGCGCCAAAAAGTGTGAACTTTCTGTCGCAGATATCAATAAATTACTTGATGATATGAAATCGTCGTCAGATGGTAAACTTTTGCGGTTTTGAATTGGTAACGTGTTGTTCTAGACAAGTTAAAGTCGGATTTTGATAGAATCGTTAAGGAATGCTCGAAGCAAGAGTTGATTATCGTATTCCACGTCTTAACAAGAAGCATAGAGGTATTTTCTCTTAGTGATTAATGGAATTAAATTTTAAATACTTAGTCATTTGTTGGATTACGGTCGATATTCGTGCTTCCATGGATTCATCCCGACGCAAACGCTATGCTTTTGAGAGGCGCCACTTTAGAGAAAGTTTGCGAAGCTTTTACTGGAGTGGCTCCGAATGAGAAATCATCGAAGTTTAATGCAGACGATATTTTGGGACAACCTTTTCGGCCGATGTTATTAAAGCAGTTGCCGTTTAACACGTCGGCATATGATGAAGTTGTTAATCTTTATCAATTTGTAATGCTGGTTTTCTCAGATCGTGAAATATTGCGACGGTGAATTCTACTCGGAATTAAAGTACGACGGGGAGCACATTCTTCTGCACAAGATCTCTCAAGGAGAGTATCGTTATTTCACAAGAAATCAAGTTGATTATAGCGAGAAATTCGGAGAAACGAAAAACAACAAGTTTTCTTACATACTTCATCCTTTCTTTTCTGAAAGCGTTAAGAACTGCATTCTTGACGGTGAACTTTTGTTATGGGATACTAGACGGGATGATTTCGGTATGATTTCTAAGGTTTTTTTCCTCTGATTTTTTGGTGTTCGTTTCAGTTAGGAAGGGACGGAAAGCTTCAGATGGTAAATTTTACGATGCGAAGCACATTGACGAAGACGCTACTTATGGAAGGTCATCGGATATTAAAAGGTGTATCGCGATATTCGATGTTTTGTTCTACAACGGGAAGAATTTGATGAATGTTCCACTTGAGAAGCGACTTTCACTGCTGGAAAATAAGATTCTTACGAGGCAGGACAAGACCATCATCTTCATATCTGAAAAAACAGTTATAACCGAGAAGTATGAAACTTTTAAATTGACTTATTGACTCTGAAATTAATTTAGGGAGCAACTAAGGGAAATTTATAGCACAGCGATGGAGAAAGGCGAAGAAGGGATCGTTATAAAGGTACGTAATTAAATATTTAACAAAATTTTGAATTAAACATAAAATCGCACTAAATTAATCTAAAGCTCCAACATAAGCTTTCAGTTATCAAATGTGCTATAGGGAACCAGTGCGAAGCGATAATTGCACTCGAT